>JAULJE010000433.1:0-11465 GCA_030846915.1 Cnephaeus nilssonii
ACCTGTGAACCAGGATGTCATGGTTGATTCCCAGGTTACAGTTGATTCCTAGGTTGCAGGCTCAATCCCAGTGTGGGGCGTGCAGGAGGCAGCCAATCAATGATTCTCTCTCATCAGTGATATTTCTCCCTTTCCCTTCCTCTCTCTCCATAAATCAATAAAAAACCATATTGAGAGAGAGAGAGAGAGAGAGAGATCCACTAGCCCAATCCTCCCGAATCCTAGAGGCCCTCCTGCTAAGTTCTGCTCCTAGAAGAATCTGGGACAGATTGGATTGTGTGGCTCTCTGACAGGGGCCATTTTTTCCTCACATGCCAGACCACCATAGAGCCCTCCTTTCACACAACCAAATCTTGGTTTGTTTGAGCCTGATAAATTCTGTTGGCCTCAACCTGATGACTCTGAGACCCTTCCAAACCACAACTGTGTGAGCACCCGGTGGGTGACAGTTCAAATTGGTACACCCTGGCACATTTGCTGAGTAGCTTTAGACCCAGCACTGGCACTGAGTTTGAACCTGTATTAATCGAATGAACAGCATTTGCCCCTACGTGCTGACTCACTGAAAACCTACCTCATGTAACGGAAATACTGCCAGAGGCTCTTTCAGTGACTGATCCCAACAGGCAGCCAATAGGCCAAAGGAATCAAATATTGTAGTACCTTGGGACTTTAGCTAACCTGCCCGCAGGCCCAGTGCTAGTAAAAACCGGCCTTGTTGCACAGCTTGGTCCTTCACATACACACCCAGGTCAAGCAGCGGCAACCATAAACTGAATTGCTCTGCATCTTCAAACATGTCCCCCAGAGCCAGACACAGGTTTGCACCAGACTCCCTCTCGAGAGGCCCCAGAACCAACACACTGAGTGGCCATCTTCAGCCAGCATCAGAGCAGGAGAAGATAATAATGATACATATATGTTATTGGGACCATATTTTCTTTGCCTTAGTTTCAGTACCAATGTCAAAATAAGTCAATTTCATTTCTTTTTTACTTCAGATTTGAATTTTTTTATTGTGAAAAAGGTAGTCACTCTTTGTTCTTTCTTTTTTTTGTTAAAAATAATTTTTAGTTTTCAATTAGAGTTGACATACAATATTAAATTAATTTCAGGTGTACAGGCCAGTGATTAGAAATTTATAATACCTTGGCTATTGTAAATAATACTGCAGTGAGTATATGAACACATATGTCTTTTTGAATTAGTGTTTTGGGTTTCTTTGGATAAATACTCAGAAGTGGTATTGCTGGGTCCTTCTTTGTCTCTTCTTAGAGCCTTTGTTTTAAAGTCTATTTTGTCTGGTATAAGTATGGCTACCCCGGTTTCTTTTTTTCCATTTCCATTTTCATGAAATATCTTTTTCCATTCCTTTACTTTTACCCTGTATGTGCCTTTTGATCTGATGTCCCTATAGACAGAATATGTAAGGGTCTTACTTTCTTACCCATTCAGCCACCCTATGTACTTTGATTATAGCATTAATCCTTTTACATTTAAAATAGATGTTGATAGACATATAGTAATTGCCATTTTATTATTCACATGTTTTTACCTTTTTTTCCTCATTCTTCTTAAAGAAGGCCTTTTAACATTTCTTGTAATACTGGCTTGGTGTTGTCTAGGAAGCTCTTTACTTGTCCTTGGATTCTAAATGATAGCTTTCCTGGGTAATCTTGGTTATAGGTCATTCCTTTTCATCTCTTTGAATATTTCATGCCAATGCTTTTTGTCCTACAAATTTTTGTTGAGAAATAAGCTGCCAATCTTATGGGAGCTCCCTTGTAGGTAACTAATTACTTTTCTCTTGCTGTTTTTAATATTATCTCTTTAACTTTAACCTTTGCCATTTTAATTAGGATGTGTCTTGGTGTGGGTCTCTTTTGAATTCATCTTGTTTGGAATTCTCTGTGCTTCCTGAACTTGTGTGTCTTATTCCTTCACCAGTGTAGGGAAGTTTTCAGTCATTATTTCTTCAAATAGATTACCAGTCTCTTGCTCTCTGTCTTCTCCTTCTAGTCCCCCTATAGTGCAGATGATGTTATGCTTCATGTTGTCCCAAATGCTCCTTCCACTATCCTCATTTTTTAAAATTTTTTCTTTTTGCTGCTCTGATTGGGTGTTTTCTGCTACTTTGTCTTCCAAATTGCTGATTCAGTCCTCTCTGCTTCATCTAATCTACTGTTGATTACTTCTAGTGTATTCTTCATTTCTGACTGATTCTTACTTTAAGATTTCTATGTCCTTTTTTTATGCTGTTGGATTTCTCATTAAGTTCTTTGAGCATCCTTATCATCATTGTTTTGAATTCTCTACCTGATAATTTGCTTGCCTCCAATTCATTTAGTTCTTCTTCTGGAGATTTGTATTGTTCTTTCATTTGGGACATGTTTCTTTATCCCCATTTTGGCTGCCTCTCTAGGTTTGTTTGTGTATTAGGTAGACCTGCTGTGTCTCCCCGTCTTGGTAGGGTGGCCTTATATAGTAGGTGTACTGTACGGCCCAGTGGGGCAGCCTCCATGGTCACCAGAGCTAGGTGCTCCAGGTGTGCCCCACCCCATGTGGGCTATGTCCCTTGACTGTAGTTGAGTCTTGACTGCTGTTGGCATGTCAATGGGGGGCGGGAGATGACCCCAAGATGATCAGCTATGAGAACAGGCCAAGACTACAGCAGAGGAGCCAACCCCACAGAGCAGAACTTGCTTCAGTGGGGCTCTAGTGCTTGCTAAATCCACCCTTTGAATGTGTTGTTCCCAGAGGTGGTTGGGTGGTGCTTCTCTGGCATGGTTAGAAGCTGGACACAGGGTGTGCTGGCTCTGGGGCCTCCTGGAAGGTACAGACCAAGGTCAGCTGCTGCATGTGCCCTGCTGGGGGCACCTGCTACTTGTGGTGGGCTTCAAGGTGCTCGGGAGAAGTCAAACTATGAAATGAGTTCAGCTGCCTCTATAGTGCCAGGCCTGGGGCCACTTAGCAAGAGGTATAGGGCATGCTGAGGCCAGATACTGCTAGTTTAGGAATGGTGAACCTTTGAGAGATTTTAGGAAAGTCCACAGCATGAGTCAAGATAGGTTGTTTGTATGGAAAAGCCACTGGAAACAGACTGAGTGGGTTCAAAAGTTGGATGGGATGTGGTCTTGGAATCACCGGGGTACAGCAACAGTGTTGGCCAGATTGATGGACACTCTGATATAGTGCTCTCCTGTGCCTGCACGGGGACAGCTCAGCAATGGCTTTTGCCAGCACTTCTTTCTGGGAAAAAGCTGCCCCTCCAGCCTTCACTCCAAAGCCAGACAATTCAGTTCCTCCTGATATGTCACTGGTACCTTTGATGTGCCCCAGCACTGGAACTCAGAAAGGAGTGTCTGAATAAGTCTGTGTGCAAGCCCTTTGAGAGGAACTCCTGAAACTGCAGCAGCCCACTCGGTCACAATCTCCACTGGTTTTCACAGCCAGAGTTATGGGGTTTCTCTTCCTGACAATGGAACTCTGGGCTGGAGGGTCTGGTGTGGGACTGGGACCCCTTGCTCCTAGGAAGTGGGGTGACCTCTGCAGAGGATAAATCCCTCCCTATTTTTTATTGAATTTATTGCTGCAACATTGGTTAATAAAATTGTATAGGTTTCAGGGGTACAATTCCATATTTTAAACCACAACACATGGATGTGGTACCAGATTATTTTCGCCTCTGCCCCTCCTACAATTCTCATTATGGCTTCTGTATATCCTTAGTTATAGAACTTCTATTCAGCTAAATATCAGGCAGTTCTCAATGATGGTTGTTCTGCATTTAGTTGTGATTTTTACATGATCATGGCAGAATGCCAGTACTGATTTACCTACTCCACCATCATGAGCAGAAGCCCTAATTATTTTATTTCAAACATCAAAGCTTCCAGATTAAAACTCTTTGCTATCAACTAGATTAATGTTAATCTGATTATAATTTCAAGTCACATTTTAACATGAAAATTGTTTTTTTCCAGTTGAAGAAATAATTTTATTTAATATGATGAATACATAATCCTGCAAATGTGCATCAAAACAGTCATATAGTCTGATGTTTAATTTTATATTTAAAATAGCAAACTAGTTATGAATATAGAAATAAAATTAAACGTTGAAATTTTAACCAATCTAGTTTGCTATCAGAAAACAAATCTAGGGAGGGAAGATGGCGGCCGACGGGACGGCAGGCTGCAAGATAATGTGTGAGTGAGAGAGCGAAAGGAGAGTGCATGGACGTGCAGGGAGTGCCTGTATTTGTGAGTGAGGGACAGCTATATTCCACAGGACTGTTGGGGACTGGCGGACCCGGCTCCCCTGGCCAGGCAGCCTCTACTACTGCTGAAATCTCTACCGGAGCGGCCGGCTCTGCCACAGAGACTGCGCCATCTTGAAGGGGAGAGTGGCTGTGATTGGAAGCCCAGCCTTACCTTCAACCAGGGAGACCTTTGATACCTCCTGGGACCCTAAAACCACATCACCCAGGGACCAGCTGCCTAAGCTGCGAACCCACGAACACCAAGACTTCAGCCTCCCCAGCCGCAGGGATCTAAAAAGTTTGTCCAGGGGGAGACAAAGCAGCCCCGAATACGCAGATGGGCCCTGATCCTTCTCACAGAGCAGATAGAAGGAACAGCTGAATCGAACAACATCCACCTGGAACTGGCGAATAAAACAAAACTGGTGAGGTAATCCATGGATGGAAAGGTCAGACATGACCTAGGTCCTAGAGAGAGGTGAGATGTGGGATCCAGGCTGGAGGAGAAATGCCCGCAGCTTGGACTAGAGCCTCAGAGGGAGACTGTGCTCCACCAAACCCGCGGACCTTGGAGTCAGTGTAGCCCTCGAATGTGGAAGGGGGTCTGTAGGGTTGCTGGCAGAAGGGTACTCTAGATATAAGCCCACAGCCATGGGAAATTGTGCCCAGATAGGCAGCCTGAAGTTCTATACAGGCCAGCAATGCCATTGGGAAAAGATGCGAGTCGGCGCAGTTCCTTTGTCTTTTTTCTTTTTTTTTTTTTATTTTCTTGCTTTTGCTTGCTAATCTAGTATATAGGATCTTCCAATTAAAAACACTCACCGAGACTGCAGGGAAACTGAGGATCAGAATAAGGAGAGATGAGCAGGAAAACAGCCTTGGGTCAGACCATTCCTCCCACCCAGTATTAAGTGTGGCAGGAAAAGAAGAATCTAAACACTGGGTAGAGGGGCCATTTGGTCCAGGAAATTAAAACAGAAACACTGCCACCCAGGGGTAGTGTCAGAAATTGACTCTTGTGTAAATATAACTAACGGCAGTCTGAGAACCAAAGAGAACAGAGAGATCCGCCTGGTGGAAAACAGGGTTGTGGCTTATGACACAGAGGAGCATGGATTGCAGGGAACACTGTGCTGACTACCTGACAGGAAACAGATGTGCCAGGCAGAACAGTAGAGGAAGTGAATGACCTTCACTACTTCACTTTTTTTTTTACCTTTTACATAAGAAACTAACATTTTTTTCTCACGTGATTTTACTTTTTTATTATTTTATTTTTAATTATTATTACTACTATTATGTTACCTTTTTAAAAAGTTTTATTTTATTCTGGGATTAGTGTTCTATATTCTATTTTTATTTTAGCATTATTTTACTCTTTCTCTATTTTTCCTTTATGCCAACACCCTCTTCCTCACTTTTCCCCTTTTTCATCCTATTTCTCTTACCCTGTTCCTACTTTAGTTTTTCTCTATTCTTTCTTTTTACTCCCTGTTAAAAATTGATCTTACTCATATACCTAATTTCCTCTGCCCTACTCCAAGTCCATGAACACTTCTCTCTTTTCTTTCTTCACTAGACAATTTTTTTTCATTATTTTCTCTTTTTTTCCTATTTGTTTCTGTCTTGTTATTTGTTTGATTGTTAGATTTCTTTTTTCATTTTTTTCTTTCTTTTTTTTTGCTTCTGATTTTCCTCTCCTTGCTTGTTCTCCTCTTATACTAATAGCTTAATTAATTCCAATCACCAACTCAGGCCAATCTACAATCTATTCTCTTATTCAAATAATAAATGAATACATAGATAGATTAAATTTTCTTATATATATATTTTTAATATATTAAAAATATATATATAAGAAAATTTAATCTTACCTTCAACCAGGGAGAATATATATATATTCCTTTTTTTTATTTTTATAAAAATATATATATATTTCCTTTTTCTTTTTCTTTTTTTGTATTTGGTTTTTACTTTTCTTCTTATACACTCATTCTCTTTCTACCTCCTCCATATGGAATTGTGGCCAATTTCCCCATTCATTCAATTCCTTGACCTTACCTTCTGGAAATAAGTTCTGCCTCCTCAGATTCAGCTGGGTGTTTGTTGTTTCAGTGTTTGTTGTATGCATTTTTTTTTTTTTTTTGGATTAGTTGTTTTTTGTGTTTTACATTCATTTCAGAGTGTTTGTTGTTTGCATTTTTGGATAGGCTTTTGGTTTTTTTGGAGTTTTATCCCCATATACATGTATTTCCCCCCATCATTTTCTTCACTTTCTTTTCTCTCTTACATTTTTTCCTTTTCTCAATATCATCTTTGCACTCTTTTCTCTCCCCTAAAACTCCTTGCTCTAGTGGTCACCTTTATTTGGTGTTATTAGTATCGTGAATACATTTGTGTTTGGTGCCCTGCGCATTGTATTTTGTTGTGTTGTATTTTGTGCTTTTAAGTCAATGCAGGAGAGAGAGAGCTACATAACCAGACACCCTGAGAGGAGCAAACATGGTAGACAAAGAAACAACCCCCATACAAAAGAAAAGGAGGAATCACAGGAAAAGGAAGTAAACAAAATGGAGGCAAGCAATATATCAGAGAAAGAATTCAGAACAATGATCATAAAGAGAGAGAAAATGATGGAAGATACATTCAAAAATATGTGTAAGAACCAAGAGGAAATGAAGAAGAATCAAGAAGAAATGAAAAATGACATTGCTGCAATAAAGAACACAATAGAAAACATCAACAGTAGACTAGAAGAAGCAGAGGACTGCATCAGTGAGCTAGAAGACAAGGTAGGAAAAAATATCCAAACAGAGCAGCAAGTAGGAAAATAACTTAAAAAACAGGAGGAGAGCCTAAGGGAACTTTCAGACATCAAGAAACGAAACAACATCCGCATAATACAGGCACCAGAAGGAGAGGAAACTGAGCAAGGAATAGAAAACCTGTTTGAAGAAATAATGAAAGAAAATTTCCCTGATATAGGGAAGAAGAAAATCTCACACAAGTCCAAGAAGCACACAGAGTCCCAAACAAGGTGAGCGCAAAAAGACCGACAACAAGAAACATTATAATTAAATTGGCAAACACCAACAACAAAGTAAGAATCTTAAAGGCTGGGGAAAGAGACAGAAAGTTACCTACAAGGGAGCTCCCATCAGACTATCGACTGATTTCTCAACAGAAAAACATCAGGTTAGAAGGGAATGGAATGAAATATATAAAGTCATGCAAAGCAAGGGTCTGAATCCAAGCATACTGTACCTAGCAAGGCTATCAATCAAAGTAGAGAGTGAAATCAAGAGTTTCACAGACAAAAAAAAGGACTAGAGGAGTTTATTACCACCTAACCAGCAATGCAAGAAATGCTAAAGGGACTACTGTAAAAAGAAGAAATAGGAAGGGAAGAAGGAACACAGGCATAACAAATAAAAATGGTAACAAACAAGTACCTATCAATAATAACTTTAAATGTAAATGGTTTAAATATCCCAAACAAAAGACGTAGGGTAGCTGAGTGGATAAGAAAACATAACCCATATATCTGCTGTCTATAGGAGATCCACCTCAGAACAAAGGATTCACACAGATTAATGGTGAAGGGATGGAAAAAGTTTTATCAGGTGAATGGAAATTTAAAAAAAGCTGGGGTAGCAATACTTATATCTGACAAATTCAACCTCAAAGTGAAGGCCATACCAAGAGATAAGGAAGTCCAATGGAGCAATTCAACAAGAAGATATTACTCTGGTAAACATATATGCACCCAATACAGGAGCACCAAATACATAAAAAAAGTTCTGGAGGATATCAAGGGAGAGATTGACAACAATACAGTCATAGTAGGGGACTTTAATACCCCACTAACACCACTGGATAAATCCTCTAAACAAAAAATCAGCAAAGAAACATGAATTCTAAATGACTCACTAGATCAGATAGAATTAATTGACATCTTCATTGCATTTCACCCCAAAGCCACAGAATATACATTCTTCTCAAGTGCACATGGGTCCTTATCAAAGATAGACCACATATTGGGACACAGGCAAAGTATCTTCCAACTCAAGAAGATAGAAATCACATCAAGCATCTTCTCAGATCTCAATGGTATAAAATTAGAAATCAACTACAATAAAAACAATGAAAAAAATCAAACATAGTAAGGGTAAAGAGCATGCTATTAAACATGATTGGGTTACCGAAGAGATCAAAGAAGAATTAAAAAGCATCATGGCAACCAACGACAATGAAAACACAACAATCCAAAATCTATGGGACACAGTGAAGCAGTTTTGAGAGGGAAGTTCATAGATCTACAGGCCTACCTCAAAAAAACAAGAAACAATGGGAAGATAAACCAAGATAGCAGCATAGGTAAACACCTAAACTGCTGCCTCGCACAACAATTTCAAAACTACAACTAAAAGACAAAACAGACATCATCCAGAACCACAGGAAGGCTGGATAAGTGGAAACTCCACAACTAGAAGAGAAGAGAAAAGCACACTGAGACTCACAGGAGCTGCAATAGGCACGTGCGCCGAGTGGGCTGGCAACTGAGTACGCGGCTGGCTTTTTCAAGCCAGAGGGAGAAAAAAGCTCCTGACTGCTCTGAACTCCAGCTCTGGGAACCCAGACTCATACAGTGAGAAACTGGACTGTCTGGCAGTGGGCAAAACTCAAGGGTGGCTTTCTCTGAGGTGCTTGCAGAGATTACCACGGGACACTGAGACTCAGGGGCCTTTTAGGGCAGGGCTGACAGAAAGCCATTGCTGTTTGCTCCACCCTGAGTTCCCACCCCACGAAGCCAATGCTGTTTGCTCGGCCCTGAGACTCCGCCCCATCCAAGCTGAGTGCAGAGGCTTTTTCATATAAATAGCCTAGTCCAGTTGTCGGCAAACTCATTAGTCAACAGAGCCAAATATCAACAGTACAACAATTGAAATTTCTTTTGAGAGCCAAATTTTTTAAACTTAAACTTCTTCTAATGCCACTTCTTCAAAATAGACTAGCCCACGCCATGGTATTTTGTGGAAGAGCCACACTCAAGGGCCAAAGAGCCGCATGTGGCTCGCGAACTGCGGTTTGCCAACCACTGGCCTAGTCCTTTTAATTCTAAACTTACCTAACAAACTGTAGCTGAGTCAGTGAGATCCAGAACATCCAAAAGAAGGCCCAAGACCCTGCAACAGCTTGCCACAACTGGGCCTGATCTGGGCACCTCCAATACCCAAACAAAGAAGAGGAATCTGAAGATCTCTCTATAGCTCCTGCTGGGTATCCTCAGGCAGAGGCTAAATTAGCACCTCCTTAAAGATCCAAGAGCCAGTGTACCCAGGGGTCAGAGTGGGACCATCCAGATTACAACTCCTCAGATCCATAAGGGACACACTCATGGGGAAGACTCAGTGAGCACCAAAGCCCCACTGAAGCAAGTCTTGTCTCATAAGGGTATCTCCAGCACAGAAGTTCTCCCATCATAGACACAGCTGATCCTCACAGCCAATTGGCATAAAGGTCAATTCCTCCCAGTGATACCAACAACAATCAAGGCTTAACTACAACAAGACTGTGCATACAGCCCACAAAGGGGTGCACCAAGTGTGTCCACCTCAGGTAACTGGGAGGCTAAGCCACTGGGCCCTATAGGACACCTAGCACACAAAGCCACTCTATCAACACAGGGAAGCAGCCAAAATGAGGAGACAAGAAAACAGGTCACAAATGAAAGAAATGAAGCAAATGACTGGATATAGAGTTCAAAACCACGGTTATAAGGTTTTTCAAGAATTTTCTAAAAAAGGCTGATAAATTTAGCGAGACCCTCGAGGATATGAAAAAGGACCAAGTAGAAATTAAGCTTACACTGACTGAAATAAAGAAAAATATACAGAGATCCAACAGCAGACTAGAGAATCCCAAGAATCAAGTCAAGGATTTGAAATACAAAGAAGCAAAAAACACCCAACCGGAAAAGAAAAAAGAAACAAGAATCCAAATATATGAAGATAGTGTAAGGAGCCTCTGGGACAACTTCAAGCGTAACATCCGAATTATGGGGTTGCCAGAAGAAGAGAGAGAGCAAGATACTGAAAACTTCCCCCACCTGGTGAAAGAAATAGACTTACAAGTCCAGGAAGCGCAGAGAGCCCCAAACAAAAGGAATCGAAAGAGGACCACACCAAGACACATCATAATTAAAATGCCAAGAGCAAAAGACAAAGAGAGAATATTAAAAGCAGCAAGAAAAAAACAGTTAGTTATGGGAGCACCCATACGACTTGACAGATTTCTCAACAGAACCTATGCAGGCCAGACGGGAGTGGCAAGAGATATTCAAAGTGATGAATAGCAAGAACCTACAACCAAGATTATTCTACCCAGCAAAGCAATCATTCAGAATTGAAGGTCAGATAAAGAGCTTCACAGATAAGAAAAAACTAAAGGAGTTCATCACTGTCAAACCAGTATTATATGAAATGCTGAAAGGTATTCTTTAAGAAGAGGAAGAAGAAGAAAGAGATGAAGATAAAAATTATGAACAAATACATATCTATCAACAAGTGAATCTAAAAATCAAGTGAATGAAAAATCTGATGAACAAAATAAACTGGTGAATATAATAGAATCAGGGGCATAGAAAGGGAGTGGACTGACTCCCAGAGGAAAGGGGGATGGGGGGTGCAGAAAGAGACTGGACAAAAATTGTACACCTATGGATGAGGACAGTGGGGGGGGGGGTAAGGGCAGAGAGTGGGGTGGGAACCAGGTGGAGGGGAGCTATGGGGGGGGGGGAAGAGGAACAATTGTAATAATCTGAACAATAAAGATTTATTTTTTAAAAAAGAAACAATGGGAATAAATTATCTAACCCTACAACTTAAAGAGTTAGAAAGAGAGCAACAAGAAAAGCCCAGCATTAGTAGAGAGAAGGAAATAATAAGATCAGAGTGGAAATAAACGAGATTGAGACCAAAAAAAGAAACAAACAAAAAAAAAACCCACAATACAAAAGATCCACAAAACCAAGAGCTGGTTCTTTGAAAGGATAAACAAGATTGATGAACCTCTAGCCAGGCTCACCAAGAAGCAAAGAGAGAGGACCCAAATAAACAAAATCAGGAATGAAAGAGGCCAAGTAACAACCAATCCCACAGAAGTACAAAGGATTATGAAAAAATACTATGAACAACTCTATTCC
>JAULJE010000434.1:0-11386 GCA_030846915.1 Cnephaeus nilssonii
TTCGGGTTGGGGGGGTTTCTTTTTTTTTCCTCCGCTCGCGGGTTTCGGAAGGCCCACGATCGGCCCCAAGCCAGGGCTCCACCCAGCCGTGGGCTCGGGCAAGAGACCTCCCCTTTCCGGGGGGGCTCCCGGTCCAATGGTGTGACCAACCCTCACCCCGGGCCCAAATCCGTAGGCCCCCTTCCTGCGTTGGCCCCCGGCAGGTACGAACCCAGAGGAAAAGGGGTTTGGTTTCTGCCCGCAGACCCCCCTTTTCTGCCTCCCGGTCCCTTCCTGGCCAAAATGGGGGCCGCTCAACCCCTGGGCCTGTTTTAGGGAAGCCTTTGGGCCTTCCCGCCCCCGGGGAAGGAAGGGGGGGGCCTCTGCCGGGCTTAGGGGCCAACTTGCAAAAGGGGGCCCGGCCCGGGGGGCCCCCCTGTTGTGGTGGGGAAAATTGGATCAACTTCGGAAACATTTGAGCCCCGCTGCCGGCAGATGGCGAGGGCCCCCCCAGCTCTAGTTTGCCGAAGGTCCCGGGCGAGGTTGAGTGGCATCAATCTGCAGAAGACGTTGCAGGCCACCCACTCGTGATCCAGGGGCCCCCAAAGCAGGCTTGCAACACCAGCTCCGGTCCTGCCACCAGCACAAGGCCAGGGCCCTCAGCTCAGGACAGTCGCCACAAATGGGGTTTCAGGCCAGCTCAAGCCCTGCTCTTCCCCTGCAGCAGACGTACCCATTTTCATAGGCTGAGGGGAAAGGCCGCACCGCCTGGAGGGGGGCGGAGCACAGCAATGTCAGCCTGGGGCATTCGCCACAGGGTCGCACTGGATCTCATTTCGTGTCTCCATTTTCAGCCGAGGAGGGAGCAGGTTTTGGAATCAATTTGGGGAGACTATTGGCCTTGATAGGATAGTTGAAAGAGAGAGAGCGGCCTGGGCGCAATAGAGGAGAGCACATGTCCCAGCATGCGGACAGGAGAGGGGAAGTTTTGAGAAAGCTCAGGCCAGAAAGGACAAAAATGGAGGCTGGTGAGATCATTGCCTGCTGGCCTTTCACTGGCACCGGGCCCTAGAGGGCAGGGGCCCACTGATGCCTGGGTGGCAACCCAGGCACCTGTATCCCGAAGTCCATGGTTTCCTACATTAGCAAAGGGTGGCGGGAGAGGTGGGGTCAAGGTTGGATTTGGAAAGTGCCACCTGTCGTGCATGGGACGAGCAGGCTCCAGGCTGTCCCCTCTCTCCCCCGGCGGGCTCACTCCAACAGGGGGTCCCTAACGGGCCGGATGTGGGGCCTTTTGGCAGAGCCCTTGGGTTACTCCCAAAACTGGTTGGGGTGAAAAATAATTTAAGATTGGGGGCACCCCAAAAAAAAAAAAAAGAAAGTAATGGGGCCTGGAAGGGATATTTAAAAGTACGATGCCCCAAAAAACTGGGCTTTCCCCTATTCGACACCCAAAAAATTTTAACATAAAGGGAGGGTTTGGGGAAAAGGGCCCCCGGGGGGGGAGGGGGCCCCCGCCCATGGGGCGTGGGCATTCCCAAACCCAGAGGGGGGGCTGGGGCTCCAAGCGGCCCAAAACTGGGGATGGGGGAGGAGAGGAAGGGGAGAAGATGCTCTTGGGTGGGGAAAGGAAAGGGCCAAGTGGGTCCTCCCGCCCCCGGGCCCCCCCAAAAAAAGGGACGGGAAAACCAAAGAAGATGGAAAAAGGGGTTTGGGGAAAGCGGGGAAGGCCCAGGGTCCCGGAACCTTTTGGATGACGAAACCAAGCCCCCGGAAACCCCCGGCTAAACCTTTCCTTGGAACCCAAACCCACCCCCTGCTCGGGCCGGGGTGGGTTTCCCCAGGGGGGGGAAAGGGCGGGAAGACCAGGGCGTCCCGCCAAAGTTGGGTTCAAAAGTTTGGGGGCTCTTGCCTTTTGGCATTTCCCTCTCCTTCAACGGGGGGCCGGCAAACACCCCCCAGCCTTGGGGCCCCAACCTTGGGGAAAACAGCCCAGCAGGCCCTTGGAAAATGCAACAAAAGGGGGGGGGAAAATGCCAATTAAGTGAAGTTAAGGCAGCCAAGAAAGGAATAAGCGTCAGGGTAATCCCCGGAGGGGTTTCATGGGCCGGGGACCCAGAACGGGTTCTCCCAACTTCCTAATTCAGAATCAAAGTCAAAGGGAGATAGACAAAAAAAATTGAGGAGAAGGCCGTCCACTTTGCATATGGGAAGGGTGCACAGTTGGCCCTGACTGCAACGAGCCCTTTCGCCTGGTCGGTTAGAAGAGGGTGGACCCCGGCTGGGCCCCAATCGTGTTTTCCTGATTGCAAACTGGGGAGCCCCTTTGGGGGGCTGGCGTCCGCGTGAGGGCCAGCGGCCTGTACTGCCCCCCTAGGGAGGATGTTGCTTGGCAGCTTCTCGTGAGCGGGCGGGGAGGACGTCCAGCTCACTCATTATGGGGAGGGGCCCGTGTTCCGTCCATATCGCAGGGTGTCCTGGGCTAGGTCCTCTGCCTGGCACCTTGGTCATGGACCTGTCGTTGGCTACCCGAGGTGTCTCCAGGCACCCCCTGGGGCAGTCCCAGGAGGGCATTTGGGGGGGCCAGCTGCAGGTGGCTGTCAGTCAGGCTCCCTCTGGTCTCGCTCGCCCACCTCCCCTTTGGGCCCCTGGACGGGCACGACTTATGATTTTTCCCTCACGAGGGGGTGTGTACAAGTTAGACCCCCGGCCAACTGGGGGCTAAAATCCCCAAACCATTAGGGCCAAGCCGTAATCGCACCAAATGCCCTCCCTGGCCACCCTCGGGCCATCACTGGCACCCTTACCCCCCTGGGGTCAGGAAAAGTGTCTTTTAAACTCTTCTGGGAGCCCCAAGACAAGTGCATATCTTTTGGAAAGTTCCCCCCCTTTGGGAAGCCCCTTTGGGGTTTTCTTCTCTTTGAAAAATACCCAAAAAAAAAAAGGTTAAAAGGAGGGGGCCAAATTGGAGCCGGGACGACTAAGAAGGCATCGCCCTGAAACGAACTGAGGGATCGCCTCCTCTTGGTTGGGAAGAGAGGGAGTCCCAGGGAGCTACCTTCGGAATGCGTTCCCTGAGCTGGAAAAACCCTGGTACCTGGGCGCAAATTCCCGCTAACTCCATCGGAGGTTGTGGTGGCTTATCCTTCACTGTTGATAGCGGGACAAGGCAGGCAAAGGAACGGGGGAGGGAGGGCCCGGGGCCGCTGCACCCCCAGGCCCTGCACTGCGGAGTGCATGGAGCAGGTTTCCGGGGACTGTGCCCAGGGGTTTTCCCCGCAGGCTGCACCTTTCTGCCATAGGCATTCCCGGAGGCCCGGGGGCCCTGCTGGTTCGTCTGGGAGCTCAGCCCTTGCCCTGGTGCCGGCTGGCTGGGCATTCCTCGGCAGGCCTAGCGAGGCCTCGGGGGTTTCTCTCTGACCGGAGGAAGGTTATGCCTAAAGAAACCCAGGGCACGGGCTCGGAGCCCAATCCGCTACCCTGGGGGAAAAAGCCCGGGAATGCAGACCAAAATGAGACCTAGGGGCAAGCCACCCGGCAGTCTTCAGGCAACCAGGACACCTTTAGTCCCTGGCATGACAAGGCAAGGCTTGAAACCCCCTGGGCCCAATAATGGCATAGTCCCCTTTGCTTAGCTGTGGGTCACACCCTTTTTTCAGTAGTAGGGAAAGAGGGCTAGCACTGACTAGGTGGGAGTGGAACCTAGGCCCGGGCTGATGAAGCTTCGGTGGGTTAATGTCCAGGCCGGGGGGTTTCCGGCCCCGGTGCAGGGCCTAACCCGTGGGGGCCTGCTGACACAGTCTGGCAAGGCCAAGGGGAGCTGCCCCCGTGGCCCCCGGCGAGCTCCGCTCCTCCGTAGCGGCGGGCCCTTAACCCGGCTCTAGGCTGTGGCTGAGTTAGACTGGGCAGGTGCGAGTTCGCCCTGAACCGCCCACTTCACCGCTGATTGTCCTGCGTCTTGTAAGGACCATTGCTTTCTTCGTGAAGGGTCCGCCCCTTGGGACTGTAAGAACTTGGGCGTGGTGAGGCGGGAAGCGGGGGGGGCACCAGGGATCCCGCGTGGCCACTGGCCTGAGCTTTCCCCGCAGTCCAAGGCCAAGCAGGGTTTCCGGCGGGGATACAGTTGAAGCAGGAATCCCCCAGCATTGTTTACCTTCAGGCTGGGCTGGTGCAGGGCTTAGAGGTACCCTTGCTTGGCGGGAGAGATTTACTGCCTTTCTGGCCAGGCTCTCAGAGGAAAAGACCGGGCAACGGTCACCTGCCAGTTACCGAGTTCCCGGCCCACAATTTTTCCGGGGAAACCCTGGAGGCTTAGCTTCCTGGGAAGGCCATGGCTTGTTTTTAAGACACTGACCCCTCCCGATTCAAAGGCTAGAAGTGACCTGGAGGTATTTTTCCGGTGAGGGAGATTTCCTGGGCCGGTCCTGCTGGCCCAGCTGGGGTCCGGAGCCGGCCTTGTTCCAGCACAGGCTACAGGGTGACCCTCTGGGACCTGTCGGGCATGCTCGGGGCCCTTCTTTCCCCCCACGGGCAGCTCCCCGGGGCCAGGCCCCGCTCTTACTCTAGATCGGGTGGCGGCGCCAAACCCCGCTGCTGATTGCCGCTGTCGACAGTCTGCGGGGTTTCTTTTCAGCCTGTCCAATGCCTGGCCTAGGAACTCCTCAGTCCGGCCCACTTCTAGGCCTTGGAGATCAAATGAAACCCACAGGGGACCAAAAGGGGTAGTGTAGCCTGGAAGACTCTCCGCGGGCCTAAGGCATTAGGCGGTTTCCCGGGCCGATATGGACAGTGAGAGGCACGGGATCCCCAGCAGCTGCATTCAATCACACTTCAAGCTGGGCTGAGCATTAGTAACCCTCTTGATGAGACCATTGCGCCCTGGAACCGTCTTCCCTGAGGGAAGATGACTTCAGGGGCAGACAGGCCACCAGGCATGCAGTCCCGGCCCAGTCCGACGGAGGGCCCCCATGGCCATGCCCTCCTTGGGTTTCTGGGTCGGGGCCTGTAACCCCCGGGTGACAGCTTGTTTTCGTCAAACTTGAAGTAAGGATTTGAGCTGAGGAAATTTTCCTTTCGCTGTGGCCCGGAATACCGGTTTTGTTTCGACCTCAGCCTGACCTTCAGGAGGGGTGCATGGGTAGTCTACAGAACCTGCCGGTTCTTGGCCAATTGCTAGGGAAATAATCCGGTATCCTGAGCCTCCTCAGCAAGGGGTTTTCAAGACTCCAGGATGTCCTGTGGTGCAGCTTTTTCTACTTTGACCTTTCCGTCTTGGCCAGGGAGGGCTCCAACCTTCTCCCACAGGGCCAGGAAGGACCTGCATCCCGGTTGGGTTCCGGACACCCACAAGAGTTCTAAGGGCTGCCGTGTGAGAGACCGACCAAACGGAGCGGGTAAGCCGGGGAGCAGGGGCTGGCCTCCGGCTTAGCCATCTTGCCCCGAACTGCGGACCAGCCTCTGGGCCCTCCTTCTCCTCCAACATACAAAAGCGGGATTCCGCTCCCGCAATCCTTGGTCTCAATGGTTTCCCCCTGTAATCGGTCACGGTTGAGTTCAATTGCCTCAGGCAATCTTGGTCGTTCATCCGTAGCGTGTGAACCCTCACATGGGCTTCATACTGTCCTTCCCTATCTCTCCCCTCCCCTTCCTTCCCCGAAATTAAAAAGTTTGGGTTTTCCCCAAATCCGGGCAAAATGCCCCCCCCTTTTTTGGTAATTGTTTGGGGCTCATCGGCCTCGGTGCTGCTTGAATTCAGTTTTTATGTACGTTAAAGCCGTAACCGGACCCGGAAAGTCCTCATACAAGTCCGTGCAGGTTTCACTTTTGTCGGAAACCTTTGGGGTGGTGCAGTCCGCTAAGTCGGAACACCTCCACCAAATTTTTCTTTAGGGCAAGAAATTCCTGATACGCCTCCCTTGCACGGTGTCAGTCAGTGTGGGCCATGGATGTCCAAGTTCGGGCCTCCCCGCTGTCTCTACCCACTTTCGCCCTCTTGGAGTCCACAGGATGCCAAAGGGAGGCAGGGAGAAGCCTGGCCCAGGTGGCACCCAGGCAACGCCCGCAAGGCTTTCTCCCAGGGACATCCTTTTGGGCCAACCCAGGTGCTGGGCTAGCTGAAGCTGGACTTGAAGGGGTCGGTACCCTGCTCGACATAGCGCATTGGGTTACCCCCAGCCAGAACCCCTTGGCTCGAACCTGACGGGGGCGATTCCCAACAGGTGTCCTTGTTCTGCCTGTGGCTTCTTTTCCATCCCCCTCCCTTGGTGATCGTCTGGCCAGTGGGCTGGGGTTCTCCAAGAGGCGGTAAATCCCGTCAATGATTGAATCTTTTCATCTGGGTATTCTTACTCTCTATGCCAAAGGCTGTGGTCCCAATATATAGGGAACAAGCTCGGGTCCTGACAATTGGGGTGCTTGTTAGTAATGGGCTCATCCATGCTGGTTCCAGGTCTTGCCATGCCCAGTGCAGGCTGCGGCTGTGTAACCTTTGCCAGTTCACGTTCCTTACTGTAATCAACCTTTTTGAGGTCCTTAGAGAGGTTCCCACCTCCATCCTCCTTCATGATCTAAGATCTGCCTTTTCCCGAATCCGTTTGCAAGGGCCACTTAGGCAACTGGGCAGCCCCAGCAAGGTGAGTTACAGGAAAGCTTTGCACCCGACTTGGCAAAGGGAAACTCCACACCTTTCGCAAGAAACCATCTGCCCTTTTGGGTAGGGCGGAGCCTTCAGGCAGGCAGGAGGCCAGGCATCAGAGCGCAGGGACAGATGGGGTTCAGGGAGGTGGCAAGGGGCCAACTTTCCCCGCCAAGCCAGCAGTTAAAAAGGGTGGGAAACATTTCATGGGAGGCCCCCAGGGTGCCTGCACTACTCGGCTCAGCTTGGCTGTCCACTACCCCAGGGCAGGGGGCGGGCGAGCGCCACCATGGCGCTCCCCCAATGGGCATCGCTATTCCCCCGCTAGGCCTTCCTCTCTTTCCCCGTAAAGGGGCCCCACCTCCCTTTCCCCGAGCTCCCCCCCACAGCCCAAACCGCCCGGGAACCAATTTTTTGGGACATAAAGGGAAGGGTTTTTGGGGAAAACCCCCTCCCTGCCTAACGCCTCCCCCGCCCCCCGGCCGCCCTGCCCCTGTGGCCGTTTAAAGGTTGGACCTTTGCCCCGGCGGGGGATCCCAGGTTTAAATTGGCGGCAACCCCTTTCCTTGGCCAAGCCCCGTGAGGTCACCCCTTTTTCTCGGGCCGTTCCGTCTGCCCTCCCTGTCCTGCTAATTCTCCTTCTATTTCCGAACTACTTTGATTGGAGCAAGTTAACGAGGCAAGCCAGGCCCATGAAAGTTTACAATATTTTAAATGCAACCAGCTTTCCCCACTTATCAGTTTCGGGAACCCCACTTCTTTGGAGGTACGGGGCCCAAATCAAGAAGGGGGGAGGAGCCAGGGGTCGAACCCCAGCCGTCCCCAGGCCTAGGCAGTTGGGGACCCCAAACCATATTTATATCCCAACTACTTCAGGAGGTGAGAAAAAGGAGGCCCATCTAGTTCCCTCCTTTTTCCTGCCCTCACTGTTCCATTAGGGGTGCCCTCGCCTGGGCTCCCGCCCCGGGCCAGCAGCACCACTGGGGCCACAGGATCACGGTGGACACCAACCCGCCAGGCGCACTGCCCCGGGGCCCCCCCGCAGGGGGCCGGGAGGAGTCTGATTCCCACCAGGCCCCCACGCAAGCCGCCAGGAGACCCCCGACCGCTGCAAGCCAAATTTTGGCCGCAGGGCAGCTCCTGCGACCACGTTACCCAATCCATGCTGTGACCGACGTTCACCGCGGCTGAACCGGTGAGGCAGTCCTCAGCGGCCTGGTGGGAGCACCAGGCGGGCTGCTGTGTTCCGGTGCAACACCCGGGCTCGGGGACATGGGCTCCCTGCCAAGGGCCCGGTTTCATAATGTGCCGCAGGGGGCGTCATGCACGCCGCTGGAGGGGCTACGCAGGGGCTGCATCCGCCAGCTGCTCTGAAGGGCAGCGAGACGGAGGGGTCTTTGGGAGAGGATGAGTGGCGTTACAACCCTTTCATTCCCTGGCTGTGGGTTTGGGCGGCTCCCCCGAGACCCCCAGGGGGTCAGGGTGTTCGATAGGACAATAGCCCCCTCTGCCGGAACCCTCGGGCAGAACTTGCCTCGTTCAGGGTTGCTGAGCCCAACCTCGCTAGGGGGCGGCCCAGGCCGGAAGGTAGGCGACTGCCAAGAGCAGCGCTCGGCAGCTCTGACTCTCCTGACCGGGCCCCCCCGGTAGCCAGGGCTTGGGGCCACAGTGCTCACTTGAAGCCTGCCCCAGTCCTTGGCGGGGGGGTGGGGTTTCATTCTTAACCGTTGTGGGGGCGTAGCCAGGCCATGGTCAAAACGCACCGGCACAGTCGAAACTGAACCGCCGAGGGGTCTGCTTAAAATGGAGAGGCCTCCCTTTGGCGCTCTGTGGACTCCACTGCCAGGTTGGCTGGAGGCGAAAAAGGCTTTCCCTGGCCTCTGCTTGCCGGCCCTGGGAAAGGGAAGGCCCCTGCACATTTTACCCCCCCCTTTCAAAAGGGGGCCGGGGGGTAAAGGGTTTCCCCCGGGTCACCGTCGATGAGGGGCCCCGCTAACAATGACCGAGCTTCCGTTGCCCGCGGGCTGGGGACCCCTCTGCCCGAGCCTAAGGTAGACATTACCTGGCATCCAAAGAGCTGCCCCTGAGCAGGGCCCTGGCCCGAGCTTCTGAACGCCACTGGGGTAAAACCCAAATTGGACGTGAGACGCTGGTTTGGGATGACGGGCCAAAAACAGAGGACTCCATGGAAACCCGGGTGGTCTCCTTGACAACAGCCCGGGGCCCTGCTAGGACTCTGGGCGGACTAGGGCCATCCACCAGAGGGAGACCGCCTCCCTTGGGGGGGCCGACAGGGAGGCAAATCCCAGGAGCGGTGTAATGCCAGCCTGCACCTCTGGACCGAGGCAGCCCCTGGGCTACGGTCTGGGCAGCTGTCCAACCCGAAGGGCGAGCCGGCACCGCTCTTCCATGGAGGGGTCAAGGCACAGGGGCTGATTGGCTCACATCCCGTGGGCCCTCCCCCCTGGCCCACTGTGAAAGACGGCATCCCCACAGGGGGGAAGTCAAAGGTGAACCGGCGTCTGGGTCTCTCAGGGGGTTCCCCTCCAGGTCCCTTTCTGCACGGTCTGGCCCAGGCATGGGAGCAGTCGTCTGCCCTGCGCGCTTGCTGGCCGCTTGGGAAGTCCTGTCACAGGTACCACCCCTTTAGTCCCGGGGGTCCTGGTTTGGGCCCAAGCGGGGAACCCACAGACCTCGGAGGGCCGACCCAGGCTGATTGAGCTCAGCCGGGTGTGGTCGTAACGTGGCAGCTCCCAGCTTATGGTTAGGGCTTCCCTGGCCCCGGGCCCTTTTAGGATGTTATGCCCACCTGAGATGCGGGGTGTTGCTGACGGCAGGCCCAGCGGGGTCATGGGATCAGGCCCTTTCTGTCATTTTTGGGGAAAGGGTGTTGCAAAACCTTGATCTGGAAGGACTGCCCTGAGGTCGGGATCCTGTGGGGGCCCCGGGATGGCCTGCTCCGGCTGTGCCAGGCCCCATAAGCCGGCTAGTGGTAAATGGAAAAGTTCTCTCTTACAATTCTTTGGGGGATTTTAGGCTGAAGAAGTAGGGTGGGGAGTCCTGCTCCAGGCCTCCTGGGAGGCTTGGAAAGGGCCAGGGACTCGCATTCGTTACAGACCATGGCAGCTAACCCTGGACAGGCGGTGGGGATGAGCTGGAAAAGGGTGAAACCCCCTGGCCGAATTTTGTTTCAAAAAGGGTCTGGTGACTGACTTTTCGGGCTGGGCCTCCTGGTCAAGGGGGCCGTTGGCGGGCTGAGAATGTCAGGGTCTGGGGACCTCAGTGAGGCGATGGGGAGAGGACAGCGCACTGGGGAGAAAGCCAAAAAGGAGGCCCAAGCAAATGGGCGGAAAGGTGTCCTTAGAGGACCTCCCCCGGGGCCCCGGTGTGCGCCCCAGCAGCTGGGGGCCCCCCCCCAAATAGCGGTATCTTCGTAATCCGTGCCGGCACCCCTTTGGCGTAGGATGTTATGCAACCTTTTCATGGGGTGCCTGTCGAAATGAAGCCCATGTGGCCCCTCCCTAGTGACACGAGGTTTTCCTTGGCTTTTTGGGAAAAGACCCTCATTCCTGGCCTTACTTTAGGCCCATTCCTGGGAGAACTTTGGGGATGGGTTGGGTTTGGCCGAGGTCCTGTGGGGATCCGGTCAGGCCGGGGGCAAGGGCTGCCTACGCCCTGGCGCTGGTCCCACAATAGGCCCAAAGGGTCCCTTTTCTGTACCTTTTTGGTGAAGGAGACTGGTGTCAATGGTGAGGGGGAGTCCTTTTTCTCAGGTTCCTAAAAGGGGGGTGTACCAAAGGAATGGCCTTTTTAACAAAACAGCCTCAGCCTTGGGAACTGGCGGGGGAGGATGGCCAAAGGGGCTGGCCCCGGCCTGTCGGCTGGCCTTTCTTCAGACACCCCAGTATGTTTTCTGGATTGTCAGTGGCCGCCCTGCCCCAGATTAATGTCGGCATGCCCTGTGAGGCGATGCACCCGCATTCAACGTGGCAGGACCAAGGACCCGGGTGAGAAGCCCCGGCCAGCCGGAGGGCCGGGCGCAGGTGGCACAGGAGGGCCAAGAGGGCCCTCCGCACTAGGCACTGAGGACTAGCGGCCCCCTCCACAGGGGTTGGCCCATTGGTAAAGGCTCTCAGATTTCGGTTTCCAAACCTTTCAGAGGGACAGGGAGAGGGACGAGAGAGGGTAGTGAGGGAGGACGTGGAAAAGAGTCTTGGGGCCTGAAACGACTGTGTGGATTGAAGCAAGCAGTGCGTTCCCATCGATGACCCGGTGGCCCTCACAGGTCATGTCTACCATGCCCTGCTGGCCCGGCTCAGTCGCCTTGATAATATTGGGCCAGTAAGGGTTTAACTCGTGTCCTGCTGTGAAAACCAGTGGGTTATGCCTATGGGAACACGCGGAACCCCATCCTGGCCCGACCTGAGACACCAACTGGGGGTGTCCACACTACGGAACTCCAGGTTACCCTTTGGGGGAATAATCCACACTGGAGGGCTCCATGCTCTCTTAAATTCTTGCAAGTCCTGTTGTGGCAGGAAGGTCTCAATCTGACAGTCCCCCGGACCTGAAATTCCTACATATACCCTAGTCAGGGGGGAAAAAAAATGCCCCTGCCTTTGGGGAAGAGAAGTGCTCCGCTTTTCTCACCCGGGCCGTAGACTCCTAGGCCCAAAAGCAGCTGTAGATGGAAAAGGGACTTTGGGGTTGCAAGGAAACCCCGACAGGAAGTTCCCAGCCCCCGGGCCCCCCTTTTTAATGTAAGGGTTCTTT
>JAULJE010000435.1:0-11314 GCA_030846915.1 Cnephaeus nilssonii
ATTTCTTCACATGTAGAAACTTTATATCTTCTTGAACTTGTAAGCTTATAAACTTGTCTTTCAACTGTTTACGTTGAAACTACTTTCAGTATTTAATGGGTTAACATGTTTTCTTAAACTCTTTTAAGGTGAGGTACAAATCTTCTGACTGAGTTCATTTTGTGTCTTTTCACTTTTTTCTTTTTGTGTACTTATTGCTGAACTAATTTTAGCTGTTCCATTGGCTTCTTTTATTGTGGGACTTCAATGTAGAACAACTTTTAATCTTTCTAATGGACTTTCACTTGTCTTTCAATGTTTTACATTATACACTTTTCATGATTTGGTTAAACACTGTTTTATTTTAATAAAGATTTTTGGTGTCAAAATCTTTCTAGATAATTACATTTTGATGTCTTTATCTTCTCTCAAATATTTTATTCTTAATTGTTACTATTTCTGTGTTTCTTAAATGGCTCTTTTATACTTGATTCACTTTTCTAAGCTTTTTTACTTTGATTAACTTTAAACTTTTACTCTTTTACATTGTAACTTTATATTGTCTTTCAACTGTTTTCGTTGAATACTATTATTTTCAGTGTTTCAAATACATTTCTAATTATTAATTTTGATTTTACACTTCTTTCTAATGGATTCATTTTGTTTTTCTTATCCTCTATTTTGTGTTTCATAGTTTTCTTTATGATTGATTCACTTTCCAAACCTTTTCACTTTCGAACTAAAGTAATACATCTTTTCACTTTTTACATTGAAACTATTTCATGTTTCATGTTTTAAAATGTTTCTTAATGAATTTTAAGGTTTTCAGTTTTAATCTCTATTACTTTTTGTGTACACTCTTCTACTGAGATTAATTTTAGTTTTCCTGTTCTTCATTTCTGTGTTTTTATTGCCTTTCTACTTGGACTTCCCATTAAGCAACTTTTCACTTCCTACAAGTAGAATAATACTTTATTTTCATCTTGAATAAATTATAACTGTGTTAATTTTTTTGAATACTATTTAAGGATTTTGGTTAAATCTTTAGTAACTTACTTTTCAGTTTTTCACTTGTTCTTCCTATTCTTGATATGATTTTATTGATTTTTACTGATTTCTACTTTTCTATAATGGGCTTTTTTCTACTTGGATTCACATGTGACAATAATGACCTCTTTCTACTTGGAACTTACACTGTAGACATTTACATTTGAATCTCTTAATTCATTGTTTAACATGTTTTCTTGTGAATAACTCTTTCAGGTTTGTGGTTAAACATCTTTCTGTGAACTATATTTAGTTTTCATTTTCCTTTTTGATTATTAGTTTTGCTTGATGCTACTTTTAGCTGTTTCCATTAGTCTTATTTTCTTGTGACTTCCACATGTAGAATTTAACCTTCTGACTTTGATTATATTGCTTCCATGTTTTATTATCTACTTTTAGTGAATTCTGTTTCAACGTGTTTTAAATACTCTTTTCAGTGAATTCTGTGGTTGAAACTTTCTAGACTAGGACTTACATTTTGTCTTTTCACTTGTTCTTACTATTCTGTGATATATTATATTTGTCTGAATGATATGTTTTGTGTTATAATGGTTCTTTTTCTTGTGGGTTCACACATGTAGAAACAACTTTATACACTCTTTTGATTGAGAAGTTAACACTTGTCTTTCAGTTTCGTTGAATATCTTTTCGTGAATTGTGTTACATGGTTTCATTATAACTTATTTAGATTTTGCGGTACAACTCCTTCTAGCTAGAACTTTTTGAGTTTTTAACTTGTTTTCCTTCTGGATTCTTGTATTCTCTGAATACTATGTTCTAGTGTTAAATGGGCTTTTTATTGTGGGATTCACACATGAGAACAACTTTTTACACTTCTCTGAATGGAAGCTTATAATTGTCTTTATGTTTACATTGATACTTTAGGATTTGTTAAACATGTTCTGGAATACTCTATTCAAGATTGGTGAAACATCCTTTCTAGACTAGAGACTTACATTTTGATGTCTTTTACACTTGTTCTCTCACAATTTCTGTGATATTCATTAGTATTTGCTCTGAATGACTACTGATTTCTAGTGTTTCCCTATAATGGGCCTTCTTTTCTACTTGTGGGACTTCACACATGTAGAAACAACTTTATACACTCTTCTCTGAACTTGAGAAGCTATATACACTTGTCTTTCAACTGTTTTACAGTTGAATACTACTTTTCAGTGAATTCTGGTGGTTTCAAACACTGGTTTCATGTGAACTAACTCTATTTCAAGGATTTGTGCAGTGTACAACATCCTTTCTAGACTAGAGACTTACATTTTGATGTCTTTTACACTTGTTCTCTCACTTATTCTGTGATATTCATTTAGTATTTGCTCTGAATGACTATGATTTCTAGCTGTTTCCCATAATGGGCCTTCTTTTCTACTTGTGGGACTTCACCACATGTAGAAACAACTTTATACACTCTTCTCTGAACTTGAGAAGCTATATACACTTGTCTTTCAACTGTTTTACAGTTGAATACTACTTTTCAGTGAATTCTGGTGGTTTCAAACACTGGTTTCATGTGAACTAACTCTATTTCAAGGATTTGTGCAGTGTACAACATCCTTTCTAGACTAGAGACTTACATTTTGATGTCTTTTACACTTGTTCTCTCACTATTATGTGATATTCATTAGTATTTGCTCTGAATTACTACTGATTTCTAGCTGTTTCCATAATGGGCCTTCTTTTCTACTTGTGGGACTTCACCACATGTAGAAACAACTTTATACACTCTTCTCTGAACTTGAGAAGCTATATACACTTGTCTTTCAACTGTTTTACAGTTGAATACTACTTTTCAGTGAATTCTGGTGGTTTCAAACACTGGTTTTCATGTGAACTAACTCTATTTCAAGGATTTGTGCAGTGTACAACATCCTTTCTAGACTAGAGACTTACATTTTGATGTCTTTTACACTTGTTCTCTCACTATTCTGTGATATTCATTAGTATTTGCTCTGAATGACTACTGATTTCTAGCTGTTTCCCATAATGGGCCTTCTTTTCTACTTGTGGGACTTCACCACATGTAGAAACAACTTTATACACTCTTCTCTGAACTTGAGAAGCTATATACACTTGTCTTTCAACTGTTTTACAGTTGAATACTACTTTTCAGTGAATTCTGTGGTTTCAAACACTGGTTTCTGTGAACTAACTCTATTTCAAGGATTTGCTGCAGTGTACAACATCCTTTCTAGACTAGAGACTTACATTTTGATGTCTTTTACACTTGTTCTCTCACTATTCTGTGATATTCATTAGTATTTGCTCTGAATGACTACTGATTTCTAGCTGTTTCCCATAATGGGCCTTCTTTTCTACTTGTGGGACTTCACCACATGTAGAAACAACTTTATACACTCTTCTCTGAACTTGAGAAGCTATATACACTTGTCTTTCAACTGTTTTACAGTTGAATATACTTTTCAGTGAATTTGTGGTTAAACACTGTTTCTGTAACTAACTCTATTTCAAGGATTTGCAGTGTACAACATCCTTCTAGACTAGAACTTCATTTTGATGTCTTTTACACTTGTTCTCTCATATTCTGTGTATTCATTAGTATTGCTCTGAATATACTGATTTCAGTGTTTATAATGGGCCTTTTTTTACTTGTGGACTTCACACATGTAGAAACAACTTTATACACTCTTCTCTGAACTTGAGAAGCTATATAACTTGTCTTTCAACTGTTTTACAGTTGAATACTACTTTCAGTGAATTCTGTGGTTAAACACGTTTTCTTGTGAATAACTTATTTCAAGATTTTGAGTGTACAACATCTTTCTAGACTAAGACTTACATTTGATGTCTTTACACTTGTTCTCTCCTATTTGTGATATTCATTAGTATTTGCTCTGAATGACTACTGATTTCTAGCTGTTTCCATAATGGCCTTCTTTTCTACTTGTGGGACTTCACCACATGTAGAAACAACTTTATACACTCTTCTCTGAACTTGAGAAGCTATATACACTTGTCTTCAACTGTTTTACAGTTGAATACTATTTTCAGTGAATTCTGGTGGTTCAAACACTGTTTCATGTGAATAACTCTATTTCAAGGATTTTGCAGTGTACAACATCCTTTCTAGACTAGAGACTTACATTTTGATGTCTTTTACACTTGTTCTCTCACTATTCTGTGATATTCATTAGTATTTGCTCTGAATGACTATGATTTCTAGCTGTTTCCCATAATGGGCCTTCTTTTCTACTTGTGGGACTCACACATGTAGAAACAACTTTATACACTCTTCTCTGAACTTGAGAAGCTATATACACTTGTCTTTCAACTGTTTTACAGTTGAATACTACTTTTCAGTGAATTCTGTGGTTAAACACTGTTTCTGTGAATAACTCTATTTCAAGGATTTTGCAGTGTACAACATCCTTTCTAGACTAGAGACTACTTTACTTTTCACTTGTTCTCTCACTATTCTGTGATATCATTAGTATTCTCTGAATACTATGATTTCTAGTGTTTCATAATGGCCTTCTTTTTATTGTGGACTTCACACAGTAGAACAACTTATACACTCTCTCTGAACTTGGAAGCTATATAACTTGTCTTTCAACTGTTTTACGTAATACTACTTTTCGTGAATTCTGGGTTTAAACACTGGTTTCTGTGAATAACTCTATTCAAGGATTTTGAGGTAAACATCCTTTCTAGATAGAGACTTACATTTTGATGTCTTTTACACTTGTTCTCTCACTATTCTGTGATATTCATTGTATTTGCTCTGAATGACTATGTTTCTAGCTGTTTCAAATGGGCTTCTTTTATTGTGGACTTCACCATGTAGAACACTTTTACACTTCTCTGAACTTGAGAAGCTATATAATTGTTTCAATGTTTTACAGTTGAATACTACTTTTCAGTGAATTCGGGGAAACATGTTTCTGTAATAACTCTATTTCAAGGATTTTGCAGTGTCACATCCTTCTAGACTAGTTACTTATCTTTACATTTCTCTCACTATTTGGATTCATGATTGCTCAATATATGTTTCTAGTGTTTAAGGCCTCTTTATTGGACTTCACCACATGTAGAACAACTTATACACTTTGAACTGAAGCTATTAACTTGTCTTTCATTTTTACAGTTGAATATACTTTCAGTGAATTGGTACACTGTTTCTGTAATCTCTATTCAAGGATTTTCTGTAACATCCTTTCTAGACTAGAGACTTACATTTTGATGTCTTTTACTTTTCTTCACTATTTGTGATATTCATTAGTATTTGCTCTGAATGACTACTGTTTCTCCAGTGTTTTATAATGGGCCTTCTTTTCTACTTGTGGGACTTCACCACATGTAAGAAACAACTTTATACACTCTTCTCTGAACTTGTGAAGCTATATAAACTTGTCTTTCAACTGTTTTACAGTTGAATACTACTTTTCAGTGAATTCTAAGTGGTTGAAACACTGTTTTCTTGTGAAGTAACTCTATTTCAAGGATTTCTGCAGTGTACAACATCCTTTCTAGACTAGAGACTTACATTTTGATGTCTTTTACACTTGTTCTCTCACTATTTGTGATATTCATTAGTATTTGCTCTGAATGACTACTGATTTCTAGCTGTTTCCCATAATGGGCCTTCTTTTCTACTTGTGGGACTTCACCACATGTAGAAACAACTTTATACACTCTTCTCTGAACTTGAGAAGCATATATACACTTGTCTTTCAACTGTTTTACAGTTGAATACTACTTTTCAGTGAATTCTGGGTTTAAACACTGTTTCTGTGAATAACTCTATTTCAGATTTCTGCAGTGTAAACATCCTTTCTAGACTAGAGACTTACATTTGATGTCTTTTACACTTGTTCTCTCCTATTTGTGAATTCATTAGTATTTGCTCTGAATACTACTGTTTCTAGTGTTCATAAAGGGCCTTCTTTCTACTTGTGGACTTCCCACATGTAGAACAACTTATCACTCTCTCTGAACTTGGAGCTATATACACTTGTCTTTCACTGTTTTACAGTTGAATACTACTTTCAGTGAATTCTGGGTTAAACACTGTTTTGTGAACTAACTCTATTTCAAGGATTTCTGCAGTGTACAACATCCTTTCTAGACTAGAGACTTCATTTTGATGTCTTTTACACTTGTTCTCTCACTATTCTGTGATATTCATTGTATTTGCTCTGAATGACTATGATTTCTAGTGTTTCATAATGGCCTTCTTTTCTACTTGTGGGACTTCACCACATGTAGAAACAACTTATACACTCTTCTCTGAACTTGAGAAGCTATATACACTTGTCTTTCAACTGTTTTACAGTTGAATACTACTTTTCAGTGAATTCTGGTGTTTCAAACACTGGTTTCATGTGAACTAACTCTATTTCAAGGATTTCTGCAGTGTACAACATCCTTTCTAGACTAGAGACTTACATTTTGATGTCTTTTACACTTGTTCTCTCACTATTCTGTGATATTCATTAGTATTTGCTCTGAATACTACTGATTTCTAGTGTTTCCCATAATGGGCCTTCTTTTCTACTTGTGGGACTTCACCACATGTAGAAACAACTTTATACACTCTTCTCTGAACTTGAGAAGCTATATACACTTGTCTTTCAACTGTTTTACAGTTGAATACTACTTTTCAGTGAATTCTGTGGTTTCAAACACTGTTTCATGTGAACTAACTCTATTTCAAGGATTTGTGCAGTGTACAACATCCTTTCTAGACTAGAGACTTACATTTTGATGTCTTTTACACTTGTTCTCTCACTATTCTGTGATATTCATTAGTATTTGCTCTGAATGACTACTGATTTCTAGCTGTTTCCCATAATGGGCCTTCTTTCTACTTGTGGGACTTCACCACATGTAGAAACAACTTTATACACTCTTCTCTGAACTTGAGAAGCTATATACACTTGTCTTTCAACTGTTTTACAGTTGAATACTACTTTTCAGTGAATTCTGGTGTTTCAAACACTGGTTTCATGTGAACTAACTCTATTTCAAGGATTCTGCAGTGTACAACATCCTTTCTAGACTAGAGACTTACATTTTGATGTCTTTTACACTTGTTCTCTCACTATTCTGTGATATTCATTAGTATTTGCTCTGAATGACTACTGATTCTAGTGTTCATAATGGCCTTCTGTTTACTTGTGGACTTCACCACATGTAGAAACAACTTTATACACTCTTCTCTGAACTTGAGAAGCTATATACACTTGTCTTTCAACTGTTTTACAGTTGAATACTACTTTTCAGTGAATTCTGGTGGTTAAACACTGGTTTCATGTGAATAACTCTATTTCAAGGATTTCTGCAGTGTACAACATCCTTTCTAGACTAGAGACTTTCATTTTGATGTCTTTTACACTTGTTCTCTCACTATTTCTGTGATATTCATTAGTATTTGCTCTGAATGACTATGATTTCTAGCTGTTTCCATAATGGGCCTTCTTTTCTACTTGTGGGACTTCACCACATGTAGAAACAACTTTATACACTCTTCTCTGAACTTGAGAAGCTATATACACTTGTCTTTCAACTGTTTTACAGTTGAATACTACTTTTCAGTGAATTCTGGTGGTTTCAAACACTGGTTTTCATGTGAAACTAACTCTATTTCAAGGATTTCTGCAGTGTACAACATCCTTTCTAGACTAGAGACTTACATTTTGATGTCTTTTACACTTGTTCTCTCACTATTCTGTGATATTCATTAGTATTTGCTCTGAATTACTACTGATTTCTAGCTGTTTCCATAATGGGCCTTCTTTTCTACTTGTGGGACTTCACCACATGTAGAAACAACTTTATACACTCTTCTCTGAACTTGAGAAGCTATATACACTTGTCTTTCAACTGTTTTACAGTTGAATACTACTTTTCAGTGAATTCTGGTGGTTTCAAACACTGGTTTCATGTGAACTAACTCTATTTCAAGATTTGTGCAGTGTACAACATCCTTTCTAGACTAGAGACTTACATTTTGATGTCTTTTACACTTGTTCTCTCACTATTCTGTGATATTCATTAGTATTTGCTCTGAATGACTACTGATTTCTAGCTGTTTCCCATAATGGGCCTTCTTTTCTACTTGTGGGACTTCACCACATGTAGAAACAAACTTTATACACTCTTCTCTGAACTTGAGAAGCTATATACACTTGTCTTTCAACTGTTTTACAGTTGAATACTACTTTTCAGTGAATTCTGGTGGTTTCAAACACATGGTTTCATGTAAACTAACTCTATTTCAAGGATTTCTGCAGTGTACAACATCCTTTCTAGACTAGAGACTTACATTTTGATGTCTTTTACACTTGTTCTCTCACTATTCTGTGATATTCATTAGTATTTGCTCTGAATGACTACTGATTTCTAGTGTTTCCATAATGGGCCTTCTTTTCTACTTGTGGGACTTCACCACATGTAGAAACAACTTTATACACTCTTCTCTGAACTTGAGAAGCTATATACACTTGTCTTTCAACTGTTTCAGTTGAATACTACTTTTCAGTGAATTCTGGTGGTTTCAAACATGGTTTCATGTAAACTAATCTATTCAAGGATTTTGCAGTGTAACATCCTTTCTAGACAAACTTCATTTTGATGTCTTTTACACTTGTTCTTCACTATTCTGTGATATTCATTGTATTTGTCTGATACTAATGTTTCTAGTGTTTCATAATGGCCTCTTTCTATTTGGACTTCACACATGTGAAACAACTTTATACACTCTTCTTAACTTGGAACTATATAACTTGTCTTTCAACTGTTTTACAGTTGATACTACTTTTAGTGAAATTTCATGATCTGGTGGTTAAACATGTTCATTAACATATTTCAAGTTTGCGTGTAACACTTCTAGAAGAGACTTATTGATTCTTTTACTGTTCTTCATATTGTGTTTCTAGTATTTTATATGTCTAGTTTAAGGGCTTTTATTTGGACTACACGTAACAACTATACATCTTGAATGAAATTATAATTCTTTCAATGTTTAAGATACTTTTCATGATGTGTAACATTTTGTATAACTCTTCAAATTTGTAACTCCTTAGTAAATCATTATCTTAATGTCTTTTTGGTTTCTAGTTTTTGAATATATGTTGTGTTAATGCTTATTGTGCTACAATAAAAATTACCTTTTGAACTGAACATACTGTTATGTTACAGTAATTTTCAGTGAATTCTGTGGTTAAACACTGTTTCTGTAATAACTCTATTTAAGATTTTGCAGTGTACAACTCCTTTCTAACAGAGACTTACATTTTGATGTCTTTTACACTTGTTCTCTCACTTTGTGATATTCATTAGTATTTCTCTGAATGACTACTGATTTCTAGTGTTTCCTAATGGCCTTCTTTTCTACTTGTGGACTTCACCCATGTAGAAACAACTTTATACACTCTTCTCTGAACTTGAGAAGCTATATACACTTGTCTTTCAACTGTTTTACAGTTGAATATACTTTTCATGTGAATTCTGGTGTTTCAAACACTGGTTTCATGTGAAACTAACTCTATTTCAAGATTTGTGCAGTGTACAACATCCTTTCTAGACTAGAGACTTACATTTTGATGTCTTTTACACTTGTTCTCTCAACTATTCTGTGATATTCATTAGTATTTGCTCTGAATGGACTACTGATTTCTAGTGTTTCCCATAATGGGCCTTCTTTTCTACTTGTGGGACTTCACCACATGTAGAAACAACTTTATACACTCTTTCTGGAACTTGAGAAGCTATATACACTTGTCTTTCAACTGTTTTACAGTTGAATACTACTTTTCAGTGAATTCTGGTGGTTTCAAACATGGTTTCATGTTAACTAACTCTATTTCAAGGATTTTGCAGTGTACAACATCCTTTCTAGACTAGAGACTTCATTTTGATGTCTTTTAACTTGTTCTCTCACTATTCTGTGATATTCATTAGTATTTGCTCTGAATGACTAATGATTTCTAGTGTTTCCATAATGGGCCTTCTTTTTATTGTGGGACTTCACCACATGTAGAAAACAACTTTATACACTCTTCTCTGAACTTGGAAGCTATATAACTTGTCTTTCAACTGTTTTACAGTTGAATATACTTTCAGTGAATTCTGGTGGTTCAAACACTGGTTTCATTGTGAACTAACTCTATTTCAAGGATTTGTGCAGTGTACAACATCCTTTCTAGACTAGAGACTTACATTTTGATGTCTTTTACACTTGTTCTCTCTACTATTCTGTGATATTCATTAGTATTTGCTCTGAATGACTACTGATTTCTAGCTGTTTCCATAATGGGCCTTCTTTTCTATTGTGGGACTTCACCACATGTAGAAACAACTTTATACACTCTTCTCTGAACTTGAGAAGCTATATAACTTGTCTTTCAATGTTTTACAGTTGAATACTACTTTTCAGTGAATTCTAGTGGTTTGAAACACTGGTTTCTTGTGAAGTAAACTCTATTTCAAGGATTTCTGCAGTGTACAACATCCTTTCTAGATTTGAGGACTTACATTTTGATGTCTTTTACACTTGTTCTCTCTCTATTCTGTGATATTCATTAGTATTTCTCTGAATGACTACTGATTTCTAGTGTTTCCCATAATGGGCCTTCTTTTTACTTGTGGGATTCACACATGTAGAAACAACTTTATACACTCTTCTCTGAACTTGAGAAGCTATATACACTTGTCTTTCAACTGTTTTACAGTTGAATACTACTTTTCAGTGAATTCTGGTGGTTCAAACACTGTTTCTTGTGAACTAACTCTATTTAAGGATTTTGCGGTGTACAACATCCTTTCTAGACTAGAGACTTACATTTTGATGTCTTTTACACTTGTTCTCTCACTATTCTGTGATATTCATAGTATTTCTCTGAATGACTACTGATTTCTAGCTGTTTCCATAATGGGCCTTCTTTTCTATTGTGGGACTTCACACATGTAGAAACAACTTTATACACTCTTCTCTGAACTTGAGAAGCTATATACACTTGTCTTTCAACTGTTTTACAGTTAATACTACTTTTCAGTGAATTCTAGTGGTTTGAAACATGGTTTTTTTGTGAAGTAACTCTATTTCAAAAGGTTTTGGAGGAAAAAACCTTTTTGACAAAATTAATTTTTAGTTTTTAAAATTGTTTTTATTTGTGATTTCATTGTATTTGCTTGAAGTTTGTTTTATGTTTTAAAAAGGGTTTTTTTCATTGGGAAAATTACCCAGAGAAACAATTTTCCCCTTTTGAATGGGTTTTAAATTTTTTTCATGTTTTCAGTTGAAACTACTTTTTTT
>JAULJE010000436.1:0-11311 GCA_030846915.1 Cnephaeus nilssonii
CCATAAATGATTTGGCCAGGGGGCCACGGGAGTTTAATCATCGGATTGTTCTGGTATAGGGTTAAGAATTGGGCTTGTTCATGTTAGGGGTTTGGAAAGGTTTTGGGCAGGTAGGGTTTTGGCTCAGGGTGGCCCATTTTGGGTTTGGTTTGGGTTAGGGGCGGGGAAGGCCAGTGTATAGTTTGGGTATTCACAAAGATGAGCTTTTAAACATGACAATTTGTTGTAGCACTCAAACTTAACTCCAACAGGAAATATTTGGGAAAGTTCTTCCCAAAAGGAATACAAATTCCAAAAGACAGTATCTGAACACACAATTTTGCACGGAAACTTTTCAAAAACAGAAGCATGTCACGTTTTCTTATTTTTCCCTTCAAAGGAGTTGGCGTTTTTGGAAAAGGGGGTTTTTTGGGGAAAACTGAAAAAATCATTTTCCTAAGCTATCAACGAAAATATTAAACACTAAAATAAAATGTTATTTGGCTAGGGGTTCCAAGTAAAATTTTACTGGGCCCTTTTAAAAAAAAGTAAACCCCGTTTTAAAAAGAAAAGTCCATTGCTCAAAACAACAGGGCCAGGGGAATGGCAAGTTCTCTAAACTCCCGGAATACTTTTAGAACCCGAACATCTCACTGAATTTTGAAATATGAAATTTGTTCCAAAGCGCTGTGAAAAAGGTAGGATAGACTGTCAAGTGGTAAAAATGTTGAAAGTGTGGTATTTGTAAAAAAGGTTTTTTTACCAAATTAGAAACACAATGAAAAAGCTTGAGACCTGGGAAAAAAACCCAACTGGGAAATTCACACGATAAACCCAGGTTAAAATTTAAGAAAGTGCTTCAAAACCCGGAAAAACGGAAAAAAGGGGCCTTTAAAATTGTAACAAAATGGGTTTCCGACAAAAAAAATCGGTTCAAAGAACATAAACCGAGTTTATACTGGTTAAATTTATTTTTCGGACAAAGGTTGGGGAAATTTGAAAGAGCCTGGTTTTGGCCCTTTTAAACCGGATGTGAGACCACCAAGGGGGGGGGGCCACGTGGGCAGGCTTAAATTTAACCAGGGGAAATGATTTGGGGCCCGGGGACCAGTGGGATGATGACGTCATCGAGATTAGTTCTGGTATTAGGGTTAGAGAATTGGGGCTCTGTTCATGGTTAGGGTTAGGATAAGGTTTTGGGCTAGGTAGGGTTCAGGCTCAGGTGTGGGCTAGGTTTAGGGTTTGGTTAGAGGGTAGGGGCAGGGTTACTACGTGTAGTATTGGCTATTCCAAGAAAGATTTAACACTGGACAATTTGGTGTGAGACCAGAACTTAGCTCCAACTAGGAAATTTAAAAGTCTCACACAATAGGATACAATTCCAATAACTGATACTGAACAGCACATTTGCACTGGGAAATCTTGTTCAACAGTGAGAAGCCGTGTGACACTGTTTACATTATTTTCCCTCAAAGAGTTGGGTTTTCGGGAAAGTTTTGTGAAACACGAAAAACTCATTTTCCAGAGCTAAAAACAGATGAAAGTATGAAACACTAGAATAAAATGTTAGTTGCAGGTTCAAAGTTTATGTTTTTTTTTTTTTTTTTTTTTTTTTTTTTTTTTTTTTTTTTTTTTTTTTTGATACGGAGGGCCTTAATATCTGTAACACATTGTTTCCTGACAAGGATATCGTGTTCAAAGAACATAGAACCAGTTGGATACTGGTTACATTTATTAATTCCGGGACAAGAGTTGCGCATTTTGAAAGAAGCCTGTAGGCCATTAACCGGATGTGATGACGTCACCAAGGGGAGGGGCCACGTGGCAGGCTTAATTGATCCCAGGTGATAATGATTTGGCCAAGGGACCAGCTGGGAGTGTGATGTCTCGACGATTAGTTCTGGTATTAGGTTAGAGAAATGGGGCTCTGTTTCATGGTTAGGGTTAGGATAAGGTTTTGGGCTAGGTAGGGTTCAGGCTCAGGTGTGGGCTAGGTTTAGGGTTTGGTTAGAGGGTTAGGGACAGGGTTAAGGTCGCAGTGTAGTAATGTTGGCTATTCACAATGAATGAGCTTCAATCACTGGACAATTTGGTGTGTAGCACTCAGAACTTACGACTCCAGACTAGGGAAATATTTAGAAATGTGCTTCACACAATAGGAATAACATATTCCAATAGACTGAGTATCTGAACAGCACAATTTTGTCACTGGGAAATCTTGTTCAAACAGCTGAGAAGCGAGTGTGACACTGTTTACATTTATTTTTCCCGTCAAAAGGAGTTGGCGTTTTCAGGGAAAAGGTTTTGTGAAACACTGAAAAACTCATTTTCCTAGAGCTATCGAACAGTATGAAAGTATTGAGAACACTATGAAATAAAAATGTTAGTTAGGCTAGGGTTTCCAAGTAATGTTTTACTGTGCCTTTAAAAAGCCAGTATGACACCCGTGTTAAAATGAAAAGTCTCATTGCTCAAAACAACAGACCAGGGGAATGGCAGAGTGTCTCTAGAACTCCTGGAATACGTTTTAGAACCCGAACATCTCTACTCTGAATTTTGAAATACTGAGAATTTGTATCCAAAGCGCTGTGAAAGGTAGGATAGACTGTCAAGTGGTAATAATGTTGAAAGTGCTGGTATATTGTAAAAAAGGTTGTTTTAACCAAATTAGAATTCACAATGAAAAAGCTTGAGACACTGGAAGAGAGAGACTCCTAACTCGGGAAATTCACAATGATAACCTAGGTTAATATCTAAGAAAGTGCTTCAAACACTAGGAATACGTGAATAAAGGGCCTTAATATCTGTAACACATTGTTTCCTGACAAGGAATCGTGTTCAAAAGAACATAGAACCGAGTTGGATACTGGTTACATTTATTATTCCGGACAATGAGTTGGCATTTTGAAAGAGCCTGGTTAGGCCATTAAACGGATGTGATGACGTCACCAAGGGGAGGGCCCACGTGGGCAGGCTTAATTGATCCCAGGTGATAATGATTTGGCCAGGGGCCAGCTGGGAGTGATGATCATCGGAATTAGTTCTGGTATTAGGGTTAGAGAATTGGGGCTCTGTTCATGGTTAGGGTTAGGAAAGGTTTTGGCTAGGTTGGGTTCAGGCTCAGGTGTGGGCTAGGTTTAGGGTTTGGTTAGAGGGTTAGGGACAGGTTACGGTCCAGTGTAGTCATGTTGGCTTCACAATGAATGAGCTTCAATCATGGACAATTTGGTGTGTAGCACTCAGAACTTACGACTCCAGACTAGGAAATATTTAGAAATGTGCTTCACACAATAGGAATACATATTCCAATAGACTGAATATCTGAACAGCACAATTTTGTCACTGGGAAATCTTGTTCAACAGCTGAGAACAGTGTGGGCACTTTTCATTATTTTTCCGTCAAAGGTTGGCGTTTTCGGAAAAGGTTTTGTGTGAAACACTGAAAAACTCATTTTCCTAGAGCTATCGAACAGTATGAAGTATTGAGAACACTATGAAATAAAAATGTTAGTTAGGCTAGGTTCCAAGTAATGTTTTACTGTGCCTTTAAAAAGCCGGTATGACACCCTGTTAAAATGAAAAGTCTCATTGCTCAAAACAACAGACCAGGGAATGCAGAGTGTCTCTAGAACTCCTGGAATACGTTTTTAGAACCCGAACATCTCTACTGAATTTTGAATACTGGATTTGTATCCAAAGCGCTGTGAAAGGTTAGGATAAGACTGTCAAGTGGTAATAATTTGAAAGTGCTGTATATTTGTAAAAAAGGTTGTTTTACCAATTAGAATTCACAATGAAAAAGCTTGAGACACTGGAAGAGAGAGACTCCTACTCGGGAAATTCACATGATAACCTAGGTTAATATCTAAGAAAGGCTTCAAACACTAGGAATACGTGAATAAAGGCCTTAATATCTGTAACAGATTGTTTCTGACAAGAAATCGTGTTCCAAGAACATAGAACCGAGTTGGATACTGGTTACATTTATATCGACAATGAGTTGGCATTTTGAAAGAAGCCTGGTTAGGCCATTAACGGATGTGATGACGTCACCAAGGGGGAGGGGCCACGTGGGCAGGCTTAATTGATCCCAGGTGATAATGATTTGGCCAGGGGACCAGCTGGAGTGAGACGTCATCGAGATTAGTTCTGGTAATTAGGGTTAGAGAATTGGGGCTCTGTTCATGGTTAGGGTTAGGATAAGGTTTTGGGCTAGGTAGGGTTCAGGCTCAGGTGTGGGCTAGGTTTAGGGTTTGGTTAGAGGGTTAGGGACAGGGTTAGGTCCAAATGTAGTAATGTTGGCTATTCACAATGAATGAGCTTCAATCACTGGACAATTTGGTGTGTAGCACTCAGAACTTACGACTCCAGACTAGGGAATATTTAGAAATGTGCTTCACACAATAGGAATATATTCCAATAGACTGAGTACTGAACAGCACAATTTTGTCACTGGAAATCTTGTTCAAACAGCGAGAAGCGAGTGTGACACTGTTTACATTTATTTTTTCCGTCAAAAGGAGTTGGCGTTTTCGGAAAAGGTTTTGTGACACTGAAAAACTCATTTCCTAAGCTACGAACATAAAAGTATTGAGAACATAGAAATAAAATGTTGTTAGGCTAGGTTTTTTTTTTTTTTTTTTTTTTTTTTTTTTTTTTTTTTTTTTTTTTTTTTTTTTTTTTTTTTTTTTTTTTTTTTTTTTTTGGGGGGGGGGGGGGGGGGGGGGGGGGGGGGGGGGGGGGGGGGGGGGGGGGGGGGGGGGGGGGGGGGGGGGGGGGGGTTAATTGATCCCGGTGATAATATTTGCCAGGGGCCATGGAATGATGACGTCATCGAGATTAGTTCTGGTATTAGGGTTAGAGATTGGGCTCTGTTCATGGTTAGGGTTAGGATAAGGTTTGGGCTAGGTAGGGTTCAGGCTCAGGTGTGGGCTAGGTTTAGGGTTTGGGTTAGAGGGTTAGGGACAGGGTTATGGTCACAGTGTAGTTATGTTGGCTATTCACAATGAATGAGCTTCAATCACTGGACAATTTGGTGTGTAGCACTCAGAACTTACGACTCCAGACTAGGGAAATATTTAGAAATGTGCTTCACACAATAGGAATACATATTCCATTTGACTGAGTATCTGACAGCACAATTTTGTCACTGGGAAATCTTGTTCAAAACAGCTGAGAAGCAGTGTGACACTGTTTACATTTATTTTTTCCCGTCAAAAGGATTGGCGTTTTCGGGAAAAGGTTTTGTGAACACTGAAAAACTCATTTCCTAGAGCTATCGAACAGTATGAAAGTATTGAGAACACTATGAATAAAAATGTTAGTTAGGCTAGGGTTCCAAGTAATGTTTTACTGTGCCTTTAAAAAGCCGGTATGACACCCGTGTTTAAAATGAAAAGTCTCATTGCTCAAAACAACAGACCAGGGGAATGGCAGAGTGTCTCTAGAACTCCTGGAATACGTTTTAGAACCCGAAACATCTCTACTGAATTTTGAAATACTGAGAATTTGTATCCAAAGCGCTGTGAAAGGTAGGATAGACTGTCAAGTGGTAATAATGTTGAAAGTGCTGGTATATTTGTAAAAAAGGTTGTTTTTACCAAATTAGAATTCACAATGAAAAAGCTTGAGACACTGGAAGAGAGAGACTCCAACTCGGGAAATTCACAATGATAACCTAGGTTAATATCTAAGAAAGTGCTTCAAACACTAGGAATACGTGAATAAAGGGCCTTAATATCTGTAACACATTGTTTCCTGACAAGGAAATCGTGTTCAAAGAACATAGAACCGAGTTGGATACTGGTTACATTTATTATTCCGGGACAATGAGTTGGCGATTTTGAAAGAAGCCTGGTTAGGCCATTAAACCAGATGTGATGACGTCACCAAGGGGAGGGCCACGTGGGCAGGCTTAATTGATCCTAGGTGATAATGATTTGGCCAGGGGCCAGCTGGGAGTGATGCCGTCATCGAGATTAGTTCTGGTATTAGGGTTAGAGAATTGGGGCTCTGTTCATGGTTAGGGTTAGGAGAAGGTTTTGGGCTAGGTAGGGTTCAGGCTCAGGTGTGGGCTAAGGTTTAGGGTTTTGGGTTAGAGGGATAGGGACAGGGTTACGGTCACAGTGTAGTCACTGTTGGCTATTCACAATGAATGAGTTCAATCACCGGACAATTTGGTGTGTAGCACTCAGAACTTACGACTCCAGACTAGGGAAATATTTAGAAATGTGCTTCACACAATAGGAATACATATTCCAATAGACTGAATATCTGAACAGCACAATTTTGTCACTGGGAAATCTTGTTCAAACAGCTGAGAAACGAGTGTGACACTGTTTACATTTATTTTTCCCGTCAAAAGGAGTTGGGTTTTCGGGAAAAGGTTTTGGTGAAACACTGAAAAACTCATTTTCCTAAAGCTATCGAACAGTATGAAAGTATGAGAAACTATGAATAAAATGTTAGTAGGTAGGGTTCCAAGTAATGTTACTGTGCCTTAAAAAGCGTATGAACCTGAAGAAATCATTGCCAAACAAAGCCAGGGAATGGAATTCTAGACCTGAACTTTGAGAATCTAAATGAATTTGAATACTGAGAATGTATCCAAGGGCGTGAAAGGTGGATAGATGTCAAGTGGAATAATTGAAGTGGATATTTGAAAAGGTTTTTTACCAAATAGAATTACATGAAAAACTAGACCTGAAGAGGACTCACCCGGAAATTCACAATGATAACTGGTTAATACAAGAAAGTGTAAAACTAGGAATAGTGAATAAGGGCCTTAAACTGTAACACTTTTCTGAAGGAAATCGTGTTCAAAGAACATAGAACGAGTTGGATACGGTTACATTTATTATTCCGGACAATGTGTTGGCATTTTGAAAGAAGCTGGTTAGGCCATTAAACGGATTTGTAGTGCGTCACCAGGGGGAGGGGCATTTGGGCTTAATAGGATTCCAGGGTAAGATTTGGCCAGGTTAGGGTTGGGTTAGAGGAGGACAGGTTAGGTTCTGGTAGTATGGTGTTAAAATATGATAGCTTCATGGTTTGGGTGTGTTGCACTAGGTTCAGGCTCCAGGTGATAGGGGAAAGGTTTAGGATGTGTTACACAATGGATAGGAACAAAGTTAGAGTCTGAACAGCACATGTTGGTCACTTGGAAATGAATGTTCAAACAGCTGGCAAGATTGAGTGTTACTTGATTCGTCACGTCCAGACTGGGTATTTAGAAAATGTGCTTTGGAACAATAGAATACAATCTTTTCAACTAGATATAGTAACAGCAAAGTTTTAGAACACTATGAAGAAAATTTGTTAGGCTAGGTTCCCAGTAAGTTAACTGGCTTGTGACAACTGTATGCACCCATTTAAAAAAAAGCTCATTGTCAAAAGACTGACGCAGGGGAGGAGGTTTTTCTGTTGAAACTTTTAAAACCCATTCCTACTAATATTGAAATATGAAATTTTACCAAACACTATGAAAAGGTTTGTAGACGTAAGGGTTCAATAATGTTTTAATGTGCTTTTAAAAAGTGTATGATACCATTAAAATTAAAGTCCATTGCTCAAAACACCGAAGAGGGATTCGGGAAGTTCATCATAAACCTAGGTAAAATAAGAAATGCCGAACACTAGGATATGAATAAAGGGCCTTAATACTGTAAACATTGTTTCCTGACAAGGAAATCGTGTCAAAGACATAGAACCGATTGGAACTGTAAAGTTTATTATTTCGAAATGGTGGATTTTGAAAAAAGCTTGGTTAGCCATTAAATAGAATTGATACGTAACAAGGTGAGGGCCAGGGGCAGGCTTAATGATCCAGGTGAAATGATTTGGCCAGGGGACCAGCTGGGAATGAGAACGTCATCGAGATTATTCTGGTAATTAGGTTAGAAATGGGGTCGTTCATGGTTAGGTTAGGAAAGGTTTTGGCTAGGTGGGTTCAGCTAGCAGGTTTAGGTTTGGGTTAAGATTAGGGACAGGTTAGGCCATTTTTGAAAGTGGCTATTCACAATGAATGAGTTCAATACACGGACAATTTGGTGTGTAGCACTCAGGGACTTACGACTCAGCTTAGTGAATTAGAAATGTTTAGCACAGGGAACACAATTCATAGATGACTCATCGAAGATTTGTCTGGAATTTGTTAGAAATTGGGGCCTGTTCATGTTGGTTGAATTAGTTTTGGGCTATAAGGGTTCAGTTCGAGGTTGGTAGGTCTAGGGATTTGGGTTTAAGGGTAGGGAACAGGTTAAGTCAGTGGTAGTATGGGCTATTCACAATGAGTAGCTCGATCACTGAATTTTTGGTGTTAAAGCACTAGATTACACTCCAACTATGAAAATATTTAGAAATGGCTTCACACAATAGGAATACATATTTCCAATTAGAATCATTTGAACAGCCAATTTTGTCACTGAAATCTTGTTCAAAAACTGAGAACGAGTGTGACACGTTTACAGTTTATTTTTCCCGTCAAAAGGAAGTTGGCGTTATTTCGGAAAAGTTTTGATGAAATCACAGAAAAACTCATTTTCCTGAAGAGCTAATCGAACAGTAATGAAAGTATTGAGAACACTATGAAGTAAAAATGTTAGTTAGGCTAGGGTTCCAAGTAATGTTTACTGCCTTTAAAAAGCCGTATGACACCCGTGTTAAAATGAAAAGTCTCATTGCTCAAAACAACGAGACCATGGAATGCAGAGTGTCTCTAGAACTCCTGGAATAGTTTTAGAACCCAACACTCTACTGAATTTGAATACGAGAATTTGTATCCAAACGCTGTGAAAGGTAGAGTGTCAAGGGTAATATTGAAAGTGCTGTAATTGTAAAAGGTGTTTTACCAAATAAATTCACAATGAAAGCTGAGACCCGAAGAGAGAGACTCCATCGGAAATCACAATGATACCTAGTTAATACAAAAGTGCTTCAAACTAGGAATACGTGAATAAGGGCCTTAAATCTGAAACATTGTTCTGCAAGGAAATCGTGTCAAAAACATAGAACGTTGGAACGTTACATTTATTCCGGACAAGATTGGCGATTGAAAAAGCCTGGTAGGCCATAACATTGAACGCCCAGGGAGGGCCACGTGCACTTAATTATCAGTGATAATGATGCCAGGACACTGGAGTGATGCGCACGGATTAGTTCGTATTAGGTAGAGAATTGGGGTCTGTTCATGGTTAGGTTAGGAAAGGTTTTGGGCTAGTAGTCGCTAGGGTGCAGGTTTAGTTTGTAGAGGTAGGGACAGTTACGGTCACGTGTGTTGGCTATTCACAATGAATATTCACACGACAATTGGGTGTAGCACTCAACTTACAACCAACTAGATTTTAAATGGCTTCACCAATGGAACAATCCAATAGATATATCTGAACACACAATTTTGTCACTGAAATCTTGTAAACAGCGAGACGAGTTGACACTTACATTTATTTCCCGTCAAAAGGATGCGTTTCGAAAAGGTTTTGGGAAACACTGAAAAACTCTTTTCTAAGCTTAACATATAAAGATTGAGAACACTATGAAATAAAATGTAGTTAGGCTAGTCCAAGAATGTTTTACTGTGCCTAAAACGTATGACACGGTTAAAATAAAAGTCTCATGCTCAAAAACGACCAGGAATGGCAGGTCTCTAGAACTCTGGAATACGTTTTAGAACCGACATCTAAACCGGAATGTTATGACGTCACCAAGGGGAGGGCCCACGTGGGCAGGCTTAAAATTGATCCCAGGTGATAATGATTTGGCCAGGGACCAGCTGGGAGTGATGACGTCATCGAGATTAGTTCTGGTATTAGGGTTAGAGAATTGGGGCTCTGTTCATGGTTAGGGTTAGGATAAGGTTTTGGGCTAGGTAGGGTTCAGGCTCGGGTGTGTGGCAAGGTTTAGGGTTTGGGTTAGAGGGATAGGGACAGGGTTACGGTCACAGTGTATCCTGCTGGCTATTCACAATGAATGAGTTTCAATCACCGGACAATTTGGTGTGTAGCACTCAGAACTTACGACTCCAGACTAGGGAAATATTTAGAAATGTGCTTCACACAATAGGAATACATATTCCAATAGACTGAATATCTGAACAGCACAATTTTGTCACTGGGAAATCTTGTTCAAACAGCTGAGAAACGAGTGTGACACTGTTTACATTTATTTTTCCCGTCAAAAGGAGTTGGCGTTTTCGGGAAAAGGTTTTGGTGAAACACTGAAAAACTCACTTTTCCTAAAGCTATCGAACAGTATGAAAGTATTGAGAACACTATGAAATAAAAATGTTAGTTAGGCTAGGGTTCCAAGTAATGTTTTACTGTGCCTTTTAAAAAGCCGGTATGACACCGTGTTAAAATGAAAAGTCTCTTGCTCAAAACAACAGACCAGGGGAATGGCAGAGTGTCTCTAGAACTCCTAGAATACGTTTTAGAACCCGAACATCTCTACTGAATTTTGAAATACTGAGAATTTGTATCCAAAGCGCTGTGAAAGGTAGGATAGACTGTCAAGTGGTAATAATGTTGAAAGTGCTGGTATATTTGTAAAAAAGGTTGTTTTACCAAATTAGAATTTCACAATGAAAAAGCTTGAGACACTGGAAGAGAGAGACTCCAACTCGGGAAAATCACAATGATAACCTAGGTAATATCTAAGAAAATGCTTCAAACACTAGGAATACGTGAATAAAGGGCCTTAATATCTGTAACACATTGTTTCCTGACAAGGAAATCGTGTTCAAAGAACATAGAACCGAGTTGGAATACTGGTTACATTTATTATTCTGGGACAATGAGTTGCCCATTTTAAGAAAGAAGCCTGGTTAGGCCATTAAACCGGATTTGATGACGTCACCAAGGGGGAGGGGCCACGTGGGCAGGCTTAATTGATCCCAGGTGATAATGATTTGGCCAGGGGACCAGCTGGGAGTGATGACCTCATCGAGATTAGTTCTGGTATTAGGTTTAGAGAATTGGGGCTCTGTTCATGGTTAGGGTTAGGATAAGGTTTTGGGCTAGGTAGGGTTCAGGCTCAGGTGTGGGCTAGGTTTAGGGTTTGGGTTAGAGGGTTAGGGACAGGGTTAAGGTCGCAGTGTAGTAATGGTGGCTATTCACAATGAATGAGCTTCAATCACTGGACAATTTGGTGTGTAGCACTCAGAACATACGTCTCCAGACTAGGGAAATATTTAGAAATGTGCTTCACACAATAGGAATACATATTCCAATAGACTGAGTATCTGAACAGCACAATTTTGTCACTGGGAAATCTTGTTCAAACAGCTGAGAAAAGAGTGTGACACTGTTTACATTTATTTTTCCCGTCAAAAGGATTG
>JAULJE010000437.1:0-11289 GCA_030846915.1 Cnephaeus nilssonii
AATAGTTTAAACTTTAAATGCTTTAAAGTTAAATGTAAAACTTTTCCAAAAAACCAGGTAAATGGAAGTGTGATCATGTAAAATTTAAGAAACAGAATCTTACTGAATGAATCTGGTTTTATTGTTCAAACATAGAACCGAGTTGATATGTTACATTATTATTCCGGGCAATGAGTGGCATTTGAAAGAAGCCTGTAGGCCTAAACGGTGTGATGCGCACCAGGGAGGGCACTGGCGCTTAATGATCCAGGTATAAGATTGGCCAGGACCACTGGGAGTTGATCATCGATTAGTTCGTATTAGGTTAGAGATTGGGGCTCTGTTCAGGTAGGGTTAGATAAGTTTGGCTAGGTGGCCGGCTAGGTGTGCTATGGGTTGGGTTAGAGGGTAGGGAAGGTGAGGTCACAGTGTAGTATGTTGGCTATTACAATGAGGCTTCATCACTGGACAATTTGGTTTAGCATCAAACTTACGATCCAGACTAGGAATATTAGAATGTGCTTCACACAATAGAATCAATTCAATAGACTGATTTAAAGCCAATTTTGTCACTGGGAAATTGTTCAACAGTGAAGCGGTTGACAGTTTACATTTATTTTCCGTCAAAGGAGTGGCGTTTCGGAAAGTTTTGGTGAACACTGAAATCATTTTCCTAGGCTATCAACAGGATGAAAGTATGAGAACACTATGAAAAAAATGTTAGTTAGGCTAGGGTCCAAGTATGTTTTACTGTGCTTTAAAAAGCGGTATGACACCCGTGTTAAATGAAAAGTCTCATGCTCAAAAAACAGACCAGGGGAATGGCAGAGTGTCTCTAGAACTCCTGGAATAGTTTAGAACGAACATCTTACTGAATTTTGAAATACTGTGAATTTGTATCCAAAGCTGTGAAAGGTAGGATAGACTGCAAGTGGTAATAATGTTGAAAGTGCTGGTATATTTGTAAAAAAGGTTGTTTTACCAATTAGAATTCACAATGAAAAAGCTTGAGACACTGGAAGAGAGAGACTCCAACTCGGGAAATTCACAATGATAACCTAGGTTAATATCTAAGAAAGTGCTTCAAACACTAGGAATACGTGAATAAAGGGCCTTAATATCTGTAACACATTGTTTCCTGACAAGGAAATCGTGTTCAAAGAACATAGAACCGAGTTGGATACTGCTTACATTTATTATTCCGGGCAATGAGTTGGCGATTTGAAAAAGCCTGGTTAGGCCATTAAACCGGATGTGATGACGTCACCAAGGGGGAGGGGGCCACGTGGGCAGGCTTAATTGATCCAGGTATAATGATTTGGCCAGGGGACAGCTGGGAGTGATGACGTCATCGAGATTAGTTCTGGTATTAGGGTTAGAGAATTGGGGCTCTGTTCATGGTTAGGGTTAGGATAAGGTTTTGGGCTAGGTAGGGTCCAGGCTAGGTGTGGGCTAGGTTTAGGGTTTGGGTTAGAGGGTTAGGGACAGGCTGAAGGTCACAGTGTAGTAATGTTGGCTATTCACAATGATGAGCTTCAATCTCTGGACAATTTGGTGTGTAGCACTCAGAACTTACGACTCCAGACTAGGGAAATATTTAGAAATGTGCTTCACACAATAGGAATACATATTCCAATAGACTGAATATCTGAACAGCACAATTTTGTCACTGGGAAATCTTGTTCAAACAGCTGAGAAGCGAGTGTGACACTGTTTACATTTATTTTTCCCGTCAAAAGGAGTTGGCGTTTCGGGAAAAGGTTTTGGTGAAACACTGAAAAACTCATTTTCCTAAGCTATCGAATAGGATGAAAGTATTGAGAACACTATGAAATAAAAATGTTAGTTAGGCTAGGTTCCAAGTAATGTTTTACTGTGCCTTTAAAATGCCGTATGACACCGTGTTAAATGAAAAGTCTCATTGCTCAAAACAACAGAAGGGAATGGTTCAAAGAACATAGAACCGAGTTGGATACTGCTTACATTTATTATTCCGGGACAATGAGTTGGCGATTTTGAAAGAAGCCTGGTTAGGCCATTAAACGGATGTGATGACGTCACCAAGGGGGAGGGGCCACGTGGGCAGGCTTAATTGATCCCAGGTGATAATGATTTGGCCAGGGACCAAACTGGGAGTGATGACATCATCGAGATTAGTTCTGGTATTAGGGTTAGAGAATTGGGGCTCTGTTCATGGTTAGGGTTAGGATAAGGTTTTGGGCTAGGTAGGGTCCAGGCTCAGGTGTGGGCTAGGTTAGGGTTTGGGTTAGAGGGTTAGGGACAGGCTGAGGTCACAGTGTAGTAATGTTGGCTATTCACAATGAATGACCTTCAATCACTGGACAATTTGGGTGTAGCACTCAGAACTTACGACGTCCAACTAGGGAAATATTTAGAAATGTGCTTCACACAATAGGAATAACATATTCCAATAGACTGAATATCTGAACAGCACAATTTTTTCACTGGGAAATCTTGTCAAACAGCTAGAAGCGAGTGTGACACTGTTTACATTTATTTTTCCCCGTCAAAAGGAGTTGGCGTTTTCGGAAAAGGTTTTGGTGAAACACTGAAAAATCATTTTCCTAGGCTATCAACAGGATGAAAGTATTGAGAACACTATGAAATAAAAATTTAGTTAGGCTAGGTTCCAAGTAATGTTTTACTGTGCCTTTAAAAAGCCGGTATGACACCCGTGTTAAAATGAAAAGTCTCATTGCTCAAAACAACAGACCAGGGGAATGGCAGAGTGTCTCTAGAACTCCTGGAATACGTTTTAGAAAACGAACAAACTCTACTGATTTTGAAATACTGTGAATTTGTATCCAAAGCGCTGTGAAAGGTAGGATAGACTGCCAAGTGGTAATAATGTTGAAAGTGCTGGTATATTTGTAAAAAAGGTTTTTTTTACCAAATTAGAATTCACAATGAAAAAGCTTGAGACACTGGAAGAGGAGACTCCAACTCGGGAAATTCACAATGATAACCTAGGTTAATATCTAAGAAAGTGCTTCAAACACTAGGAATACGTGAATAAAGGGCCTTAATATCTGTAACACATTGTTTCCTGACAAGGAAATCGTGTTCAAAGAACATAGAACCGAGTTGGATACTGCTTACATTTATTATTCCGGGACAATGAGTTGGCGATTTTGAAAGAAGCCTGGTTAGGCCATTAAACGGATGTGATGGGCGTCACCAAGGGGGAGGGGCCACGTGGGCAGGCTTAATTGATCCCAGGTGATAATGATTTGGCCCAGGGGACCAGCTGGGAGTGATGACGTCATCGAGATTAGTTCTGGTATAGGGTTTAGAGAATTGGGGCTCTGTTCATGGTTAGGGTTAGGATAAGGTTTTGGGCTAGGTAGGGTCCAGGCTGAGGTGTGGGCTAGGTTTAGGGGTTTTGGGTTAGAGGGTTAGGGACAGGTGACGGTCACAGTGTAAGTAATGTTGGCTATTCACAATGAATGAGCTTCAATCACTGGACAATTTGGTGTGTAGCACTCAGAACTTACGACTCCAGAAATAGGGAAATATTTAGAAATGTGCTTCACACAATAGGAATACATATTCCAATAGACTGAATATCTGAACAGCACAATTTTGTTCACTGGGAAATCTTGTTGCAAACAGCTAAGAAGCGAGTGTGACACTGTTTACATTTATTTTTCCCGTCAAAAGGAGTTGGCGTTTTCGGGAAAAGGTTTTGGTGAAACACTGAAAAACTCATTTTCCTAGTAGCTATCGAACAGGATGAAAGTATTGAGAACACTATGAAATAAAAATTTAGTTAGGCTAGGGTTCCAAGTAATGTTTTACTGTGCCTTTAAAAAGCCAGTATGACACCCGTGTTAAAATGAAAAGTCTCATTGCTCAAAACAACAGACCAGGGGAATGGCAGAGTGTCTCTAGAACTCCTGGAATACGTTTTAGAAAACCGAACATCTCTACTGACTTTTGAAATACTGTGAATTTGTATCCAAAGCGCTGTGAAAGGTAGGATAGACTGCCAAGTGGTAATAATGTTGAAAGTGCTGGTATATTTGTAAAAAAGGTTGTTTTACCAAATTAGAATTCACAATGAAAAAGCTTGAGACACTGGAAGAGAGAGACTCCAACTCGGGAAATTCACAATGATAACCTAGTTAATATCTAAGAAAGTGCTTCAAACACTAGGAATACGTGAATAAAGGGCCTTAATATCTGTAACACATTTGTTTCCTGACAAGGAAATCGTGTTCAAAGAACATAGAACCGAGTTGGATACTGCTTACATTTATTATTCCGGGACAATGAGTTGGCGATTTTGAAAAGAAGCCTGGTTAGGCCATTAAACCGGATGTGATGACGTCACCAAGGGGAGGGGCCACGTGGGCAGGCTTAATTGATCCCAGGTGATAATGATTTGGCCAGGGGACCCGCTGGGAGTGGTGACATCATCGAGATTAGTGGAAAGGGGGGAAAAAAACTAGGGAATTTTTAAAAAAGGAAAAAAAATAAGACTAAAACAAGAAATTTTTCCGGGGAAATTTTCCCCAAAATAGAAAATTGCACTAAAACATTTTCCTAAAGATTCTGGGAAAAATTTTTTTAAAAAAATTTTTTAAAAAAATTTTGAAAAGAAAATTTACCCTAAAAAAATTTTTTGGGAAAAAAATTTTTGGAAACCTTTTAAAAAAATTTTTTGGGTTTTAAAAAATTAAAAGGGCCCGTAAAAAAAAACCGGGAAGAATGTTATTTCCCAAAAAAAATTAACCCAAAAAAAATTTTAAAACCCAAAATTTTTTAAACTGGGAATTTAAAGGGTTTTAAAAATTAAAATTTGAAAAAATTTTTTAAAAGGTTTTTTTAAAAAATGTTTTCCAAATAAAAAAAAGAAAAAGGGGTTGGGGGAAAATTTTTTTGGGTTCACAAGAAAGGTTAAATGAAAAATTTAAAACCAAATTTTAAAAAAATTTTTTAAAAGAAAATTTTTAAAAAAAGGGAAAGTGTAAAGCAAAACGGGGGAAAAAGTTTTCCCAAAAAAATTTTTTAAAAAAAATTTTTTCCCCAAAAAGGGGAAAGGGGCGGGAAAACCGGGTTTTATTAAATTTTAAAAGGGGAAAAGGGAAAAGTTTGGGAATTATTCGGGTTTGGGGGGGAAGGGGCCATTTTTTAGGGTTGGATAAGGGTTTTGGGGATTTTGGGGGGGATGGGGGTTTTTTTGGGTTAGGGGAAAAGGGCAGGGAGGGGGCCCAGGTTTTTGTGGTTTTGGGGGGAAGGGGTTAAAACCCTGGAAATTTTTTGATTAAAATAATGGGAAAAATTTAAAATGGTTTCCCCCCAAAAAAAATACAAAAAACCAACCCAATTTTTGAAAAATTTTTAAAAAAAAAATTTTCTAAAATTTTGGGTTTTGGTTTTTTTTCAAAAAAAATTTTGGGTTTTTTTAAAATTTTTTCCGAAAAAAGGGGGAAAGGGGAAAAAAACTGAAATAAAAATTTTTAGGCAAACCAATAAGTTTTAGGCCTTTTTAAAAAAGGGGGTTACCCCGGGGGAAAAAAAAATTATTGGTAAAAAACCCCCAAACCCGGGAAAGGGGGTTCTAAACTCCAAAAAAAGAAAACAATTCTCTGAATTTTGAAAAACTTTTTTAAACCCCAAACTCTTTTAATGGAAAACTGAAGTTAAAAGTTGAAAGGGGAAGTAAAAAAAGGGTTTTTTAAAATTAAATTAAAAAAAAAATTGGGAAACCAAAAAAAGAAAACCCCGGAATAAAGAAAACCCCGGGAAAAAAATGTTAAAAAGGAAAATAAAAAGGGCCTTAAACTGTAACCAAAAACCCAAAAAAACTTTTTCGAAAAAACGGTTAACCTTTTTTAAAAAATTCCGGGGAATTTATTATTTTAAAAAAGGGGGGTTAAACCGGTGTTTTAAAAAAGGGGGGGGGCCAGTGGGAGGCTTTTTCCCGGTTATGATTTGGGGGCCAGGGAATCGCTGGAAATTTTATTAGGGGTTGAGAATTTTTTCGGTTGGGTTGGAAATTTTGGGGGGTTGGGCCCGGTGGGGGGGTTTGGGTTTTAGGGTTTGGGTTTGAGGTTTGGGCGGTGGGTTTAGTTTTTTTTTTCAAAGCTGACTTCAATTGGAATTTGGTTTCACAAATTAAAAAAACTGGAAATTTTAAAAAGCTTTACCAATAGGAAAAATTTAAAAATGTTCAACCAATTTTTTTTAAACTGAAAACGGAGACATGTGACACGTACATTATTTTTCCCTCAAAAGGGATTGCGTTTTGGGAAAATTTTTGGAAAAAAAATTTTTACTGGGTAAAATGAAAACATATTAAAAATAAAAAAAGTTAGAGTTTCATTTAAGTTTCTGGGGCCAAAATTTTAAGTTTTAAAAAAAAGCCAAAAAAGAAGGGTGGAATCAGAAAACTTGGAAAGATTCCTTGAATTTAATACTTTTAAAAAATTTAAATTTGTATCCAAATGAAAAGGGAAAGGGAATGTAAAGTTAAAATTTTAAATTTTTTTAAAAAAAAGGTTGTTTTCCAAAGAATTCACAATGAAAAAGCTTGGGGACACTGGAAGAGAGGGGACTCCAACTCGGGAAATTCACAATGAAAACCCTTTGGTTAATATCAAAGAAAGGTTCAAACACTAGGAATAGGAAAAAAGGGCCTTAATATCTGTAACACTTTGGGTTTCCTGAAAAGGGAAAAATCGGTTCAAAGAACATAAAAACCGAGTTGGATACTGCTTACATTTTTTTATTCCGGGAAAATGAGTTGGCGATTTTGAAAGAAGCCTGGTTGGGCCCCATTAAACCGGTGTGATGACGTCAAAAAGGGGGGAAAGGGGCCCAACGTGGGCGGCTTAATTGGGACCCCCCAGGTGATAATGTTTTGGGCCCAAGGGGAAAAACTGGGGGGTGATGACTCTGAGATTAGTTCGGGTTTATTAGGGTTAGAAAATTTGGGGGCTCTGTTCATGGTTGGGGTTTTAGGATAAGGTTTTGGGCTAGGTGGGGTCCGGGCTCAGGTGTGGGCTAGGTTTGGGGTTTTTGGGTTAGAGGGTTAGGGAAAAGGCTAAAAGGTCCCCTTTTTGTAGAAAAGTTGGTTTATTCCCCCAATGAATGCCCTTCAATCACGGGGAAAATTTGGTTGTAGCATCAAAACTTACGACCCAGACTGGGGAAAAATTTTTAGAAATGTGCTTCACACAATAGGAATACTATTTTCCCAAAAAACTGAAATTTTCTGAACAGCACAATTTTTTTCACTGGGAAAAACCCCCCTTTCAAACATTAAAAAGCGAGTGTGACATGTTTTTCATTTATTTTTTCCCCTCAAAAGGGGTTGGCTTTTTTGGGGAAAAAGGTTTTTTTGGGGAAACACTGAAAAAAACCCTTTTCCCAGGCTATCCAACGGATGAAAATATTTAGAACACTATGAAATAAAAATTTAGTTTGGGAAAGGGGTTTCCCAAATAATGTTTTACTGTGCCCCTTTAAAAAACCGGGGATGACACCCGTGTTAAAAATGAAAGTTCATTTTCTCAAAACAAAAAGAAGGGGGAAAGGCCCGAGTGTCTCTAGAACTCCTGGAATACGTTTTAGAAAAAGAACCTCTCTACTGAATTTTGAAATACTGTGAATTTGTATCCAAAGCCTTTTGAAAGGTAGGATAGACTGCCCAAATGGTAATAAAGTTGAAAGTGCTGGTATATTTGGGAAAAAAAGGGTTTTTTTACCCAAAATTTGAATTCACAATGGAAAAAAACTTGAGACACGGAAGAGGGGAGACTCCCAAATCGGGAAATTCACAATGATAACCTAAAGGGTTTAAAATCTAAAAAAAGTGGGTTCAAACACTAGGAATACGTGAATAAAGGGCCTTTTAAAATCTGTAACACATTTTTCCTGACAAGGAAAAACGTGTTCAAAGAACATAGAACCGAGTTGGATTTCTGCTTTTCCATTTTTCCGGGGCAATAAAAAGGCGAAATTTTAAAAAAAACCGGGTTTTGGCCCTTAAAGGGGGTGTTTATCGCCCCCCAAAGGGGGGGGGCCCGTGGGCGGGTTTTTTTTGATCCCAGGTGATAATGTTTTTTGGGCCAAAGGGGAAAAAACCGGGGGGATGACTCAGAGTTATTCGGGGATTAGGGTTAGAGAATTTTGGGGCTCTTTCATGGTTAGGGTTTTGGATAAGGTTTTTGGGGGTAGGTAGGGTTTCCCGGCTGGGGGGGGGTTTTGGGGTTTGGGGGTTTTGGGGGAGGGGGTTGGGGGCGGGGTAAATCCCCATTTTAAAATTTTGGCTATTCACAATAAAAGACTTTAATTTACTGGACAATTTGGTTTTAACACCAGAACTTACGACCCAGGGCTAGGGAAAAAATTTTTTAAAAAAGTGCTTCACACAATGGGAAAAAATTTCCCCAAAGACTGAAATCTAAAAACACAATTTTTCACTGGGGAAAACTTTTTTAAAAAAAGCAGAAGCCAGTGGCAGTTTACTTTTTTTTTTCCCGTAAAAAAGGGTTGGCGTTTTTGGGGGAAAAGGTTTTTTGGTTTTTTAAACACTGAAAAATTTAAATTTTTTAAAGGGTACCCAAAAAGGTGAAAGATTTAAACATAAAATAAAAAATTTTGTTTGGCTGGGGTTTTCCCAAAAAATTTTTTACGTCCCTTTAAAAGCCGGTTAAAGGGCACCCTTTAAAATGAAAATCTCATTGCTCAAAACAACAGCCGGGGGAAAGGGGGGGGGGGAGATGTCTCTAAAATCCTGGAAAAGTTTAAAAAACCCCCAAAATCTCTACTAAAAAATTTTAAATTTCGGGAAATTTTTTTATCCAAAGCCTGTGAAAGGTAGGATAGACTGCCCAAATGGTAATAATGTTGAAAGTGTGGTTTTAAAATTTTTAAAAAAAAGGGTTTTTTTACCAAATTAGAATTCACAATGAAAAAGCTTTAGACATGGAAGAGGAGACTCCAACTCGGGAAAATTTACAATGAAACCTAGGTTTAAATCAAGAAAGTGCTTCAAACATAGGAATGTGAATAAAGGGCCTTAATATCTTAACACATTGTTTCCTGACCAAAGGGAAAACGTGTTCAAAGAACATAGAAACCCAGTTTTGGGGGCTGCTTACCTTTATTATTCCCCCGGGGGGAAAGAGTTGGCGATTTTTTAAAGAAGCCCGGTTAGGCCCTTAAAAACCCGGGTGTGATGATTCCCCCGGGGGGGGGGCCACGTGGGCAGGGTTAAAATTTATCCCCCTTTTAAAGATTTGGCCAGGGGACCGCTGGGATGATGACTCCTCGAGAAAATTTTTTGGTAATTAAAGGGGGTTTTTGGGTTGGGGCTCTGGGTTTATGGGTTTTGGGTTAGGATAAGGTTTTGGGCTAGGTAGGGTCCAGGTCAGGTGTGGGGGGGGTTTAGGGTTTGGGTTGGGGGGTTAGGGAAAGGGTGCCCGGGCACAGTGTAGTAATGTTGGGTATTCACAAAGAATGAGCCCTTTTAAACACTGGACAAATTTTGGGTTTTAGCATCAGAACTTCGGGCTCCAGACAGGGAAATATTTGAAATGTGCTTCCAAATGGGAAAAAAAAAATTCCAATAGCCCGAATATCTGAACAGCACAATTTTTTCCTGGGAAATCTTGTTCAAACAGTGAGGGGAAACGAGTGTGGAAAAATGTTTACTTTATTTTTCCCCCTCAAAAGGAGTTTTGGGGTTTCCCGGGGAAAAAGGTTTTTGGGGAAACACTAAAAATCATTTTCCAAAAGAAACCCAAAAAGGGGAAAATTGAAAACATATTAAAAAAAAATGTTATTGGGGTAGGGTTTCCCAAATAATGTTTTATGTCCTTTAAAAAAACCCCCTATGCCCCCGTGTTAAAATTTAAAAATCTCATTGCTCAAAAAAAAGACCAGGGGAATGGCAGAGTGTCCAGAACTCCGGGGAAAAGTTTTTGAACCCAAAAATCTCACAATTTTGAAATACGGGGAAATTTTTTATCCAAAGGCTTTTTAAAGGGGGGATTTTTGGGCGTCAAAATGGTAAAAATTTAAAAATGCGGTAATTTTTTAAAAAAAGGGTTTTTTTCCCAAAATTGAATTCAAAATAAAAAAACTTTAGACACGGAAAAAGAGAGACCCCAAAAACCCGGGGAAATTTTCCCCAAAAAAAACCAGGGTTTAAAATCTAAGAAAGTGCTTCAAAACTGGAATAGTGAAAAAAGGGGGCCCTTAAAATCGTAACCATTTTTTTCCCGCAAGGAAATCGGGTTCAAAAAAATAAAACCCCAGTTGGATATGCTTCCTTTTTTTTCCGGGGCAATGATTGGGGGATTTTGAAAAAAACCGGGGTTTGGCCCAAAAAACCCGGGGGTGACTCCCCAAGGGGGGGGGGGCCCCGTGGGCAGGTTAATTGACCCGGTATAATAAAATTTGGGCCAAAGGGGAAAAAAGGGAGGGATGCCCTAGAGAAAAGTTTGGATTAGGGGTTAAAATTTTTGGGGGTCTTTTTTATGGGTTGGGGGTTTGGGGAAAGGGGTTTTTGGGGTAGGTAGGGTCCGGCTAGGTGTGGGCTGGGTTTTTTGGGTTTGGGTTAGAGGGGGGGGAAAAGGGTGAGGTCACAGTGTATAATTTTTTGGCTATTCACAAAGAAAGTTCAAAACTGGGCAATTTGGTTGTACACTCAAAATTACGACCCAACTAGGGGGAAAAAATTTGAAAAGTGGGTTCACACAATAAAACATATTCCAAAAAACTGAATATCTGAAAAGCACAATTTTTTCACTGGGAAATCTTTTTCAAAAAGCCGAGAAACGGGGGTTTACACTGTTTTTAAATTTTTTTTTCCCTCAAAAGGAGTTGGCGTTTTTTGGGGGAAAAGGTTTTTTTTTGGGGGAAACCCCCGAAAAAATTATTTTCCTAAGCATCGAAAGGATTTAAAAGATTTAAACACAGAAATAAAAATGTTAGTTAGGCTTGGTTTTCCAAATAATGTTTTAAAAAGGGCCCTTTTAAAAAGCCGGGAAAAAAAACCCGTTTTAAAATAAAATCCATTGTCAAAAAAAACAACCCGGGGGGAAGGCAGAGTGTCTCTAGAACTCCCCCGGGAAAAGTTTTTGAAAACCCCCCCTTCTACTGAATTTTGAAATACGGAATTTTTTTCCAAAACCCGTGAAAAAAGGGAGGGTAGTTTTCAAGTGGGAAAAAGTTGAAAGTGCGGTTATTTGTAAAAAAAAGGGGGTTTTTTTTCCAAATTAAAAATTTACAAAAAAAAAAAACTTTAGACACTGGAAGAGAAGGCTCCAACCGGGA
>JAULJE010000438.1:0-11225 GCA_030846915.1 Cnephaeus nilssonii
AATTTTTTAAAATTTTAAAGCGGACATTGATGGGCTTTTAAAAAAAAACCCTTTTTTAATTTTTTAAAAAAAACCCCTTTTGGGGAAAGGTTTTTAAAAACAAAAAAAAAAAAAAAAAAAAAAAAAAAAAAAAAAAAAAAAAAAAAAAAAAAAAAAAAAAAAAAAAAAAAAAAAAAAAAAAAAAAAAAAAAAAAAAAAAAAAAAAAAAAAAAAAAAAAAAAAAAAAAAAAAAAAAAAAAAAAAAAAAAAAAAAAAAAAAAAAAAAAAAAAAAAAAAAAAAAAAAAAAAAAAAAAAAAAAAAAAAAAAAAAAAAAAAAAAAAAAAAAAAAAAAAAAAAAAAAAAAAAAAAAAAAAAAAAAAAAAAAAAAAAAAAAAAAAAAAAAAAAAAAAAAAAAAAAAAAAAAAAAAAAAAAAAAAAAAAAAAAAAAAAAAAAAAAAAAAAAAAAAAAAAAAAAAAAAAAAAAAAAAAAAAAAAAAAAAAAAAAAAAAAAAAAAAAAAAAAAAAAAAAAAAAAAAAAAAAAAAAAAAAAAAAAAAAAAAAAAAAAAAAAAAAAAAAAAAAAAAAAAAAAAAAAAAAAAAAAAAAAAAAAAAAAAAAAAAAAAAAAAAAAAAAAAAAAAAAAAAAAAAAAAAAAAAAAAAAAAAAAAAAAAAAAAAAAAAAAAAAAAAAAAAAAAAAAAAAAAAAAAAAAAAAAAAAAAAAAAAAAAAAAAAAAAAAAAAAAAAAAAAAAAAAAAAAAAAAAAAAAAAAAAAAAAAAAAAAAAAAAAAAAAAAAAAAAAAAAAAAAAAAAAAAAAAAAAAAAAAAAAAAAAAAAAAAAAAAAAAAAAAAAAAAAAAAAAAAAAAAAAAAAAAAAAAAAAAAAAAAAAAAAAAAAAAAAAAAAAAAAAAAAAAAAAAAAAAAAAAAAAAAGGAATACATATCCAATAGACGAATATCTGAACAGCACAATTTGTCATGGAAATCTTGTTCAAACGCGAGAAGCAGTGGACACTGTTACATTTTTTTTCCGCAAAAGAGTTGCGTTTCGGAAAGGTTTTGTGAAACACTGAAAAACTCATTTTCCTAGAGCTTGAAAGATGAAGTATTGAAACACTATGAAATAAAATGTTATTAGGCTAGGGTTCCAAGTATGTTTTACTGTGCCTTTAAAAGCCGTATGACACCCTGTTAAAATGAAAGTCTCTTTCTCAAACAACAGACAGGGATGGAATTCCTAAACTCCTGAATACGTTTAGAACCGAACTCCTACTGAATTTGAAATACGAGAATTTGTATCCAACGCGTGAAAGTAGATAACTTCAGTGTATAAGTTGAAAGTGCTGTATATTTTAAAAAAGGTGTTACCAATTAAATTCAAATGAAAAACTTGAGACACTGGAAGAGAGAGCCCAACCGGGAAATTCACAATGATAACAGTAATCTAAAAAGTGCTTCAAACACTAGGAATAAAGTGAATAAAGGGCTTATACTGTAACACATTGTTCCTGACAAGGAAATCGTGTCAAAAACATAGAACCGATTTTAATGTTACATTTATTATTCCGGCATGAGTTGGCGATTGAAGAAGCCTGGTTAGGCCATAAACGGATGTATACTCACAAGGGGAGGGGCCACGTGGGCAGGCTAATGATCCAGTGATAATGATTTGCCAGGGACCACGGAGTGATGACGCATCAGATATTCTGGATAGGGTTAGAGAAGGGGCTCTGTTCATGTTAGGGTTAGGATAAGTTTGGGCAGTGGTCAGCTCAGTGGGGCTAGGTTTAGGTTTGGTAGAGGTAGGACAGGGTTAGTCACAGTGTAGTAATGTTGCTATTCCAATGAATGACTCAATCACTACAATTGTGTTAGCACAAACTTACACTCAGACTGGAAAATTTAGAAATGTGCTTCACACAATAGGATACATATTCCAATAGATGAATATCTAAAGCACAATTTGTCACTGGAATCTGTTCAAACACAGAAGATTACACGTTTACATTTATTTTCCCTCAAAGGATTGGCTTTCGGAAAGGTTTGGAAACACTAAAATCATTTCCTAGAGCATGAAAAAGATGAAGATTGAGACACTATGAAAAAAAATGTAGTTAGCAGGTTCCAAGTATTTTACTGTGCCTTAAAAAGCCGTATGACACCTGTTAAAAGAAAAGTCCATCTCAAAACAAGACCGGGAATGGCAAGTGTCTCTAAACTCCGAATACGTTTAGAACCAACTCCTACTGAATTTGAAATACTGAAATTTGATCCAAAGCGCTGTGAAGTAGAAACCTTCAAGTGTATAATGTTGAAAGTGCTGGTATATTTGTAAAAAAGTTGTTTTAACCAAATTAAATTCACATGAAAAAGCTTGAAACTGAAAGAAGCTCCAACTCGGAAATTCACATGATAACCTATTATATCTAAGAAAGGCTTCAAAACTAGATACTATAAAGGGCCTTAATATCGTAACACATTTTTCCTACAGAAATCGTGTTCAAAGAACATAGAACCGAGTTGGATACTGTACATTTATATTCCGGACATGATTGCGATTTAAGAACCTGTTAGGCCATAAACCGATGTATACGTCACAAGGGGAGGGCCACGTGGCAGCTTAATTGACCAGTGTATTTGGCCAGGGACAGCGGAGATGACGTCATCGGATAGTTCTGTATTATTTGAGAAGGGGTCTGTTCATGGTTAGGTTAGATAGTTTGGCAGGTAGTCCAGCTCAGGTGTGGCTAGTTTAGGTTGGTTAGAGGTAGGGACAGGTAGGTCCAGTGTATAATGTTGGTATTCACATGAATGACTTCAACACTACATTTGGGTGTACCTCAAACTTACGACTCCAACTAGGAAATATTTGAATGTCTTCACACAAAGAATACATATCCAATAGACTGAATATTGACAGCACATTTGTCATGGAAATCTGTTCAACAGCAAAGAGTGGACCGTTACATTTATTTTTCCTCAAAAGGAGTTGGCGTTTTCGGAAAGTTTGTGAAACACTGAAAAACTCATTTCCTAGCTATCGAAAATGAAAGTTGAAACACTAAAAAAAAAAGTTAGGCTAGGTTCCAAGTAGTTTTAAAGTGCCTTTAAAAACCTAGAACCCGTTTAAAATAAAACTATTGCTCAAACAACAGACCAGGGAATGCAGAGGTCTCAAACTCCTGGAATCGTTTTAGAACCGAACATCTCTACTGAATTTTGAAATACTGAAATTTGTATCCAAACGCTTGAAAGGTAGGATAGACTGTCAATGGTAAAAATGTGAAAGTGCTGTATTTTGTAAAAAATTGTTTACCAAATTAGAATTCACAATGAAAAAGCTTGAACACTGGAAGAGAGACCCAACTCGGAAATTCACAATGATAACCTAGTTATCTAGAAAGCTTCAACACTAGAATACTGAATAAAGGCCTTATACGTACACATTTTCCTGACAAGGAATCGGTTCAAAAACATAGAACCGATGGATACTGGTTCATTATTTCCGGACATGATTGCATTTAAAGAACTGGTTAGCCATAACGGATTAACGCACAGGGAGGGCCACTGGCAGGCTTATTGATCCAGTGATAATATTTGGCCAGGGACACTGGGAGGATGACCATCGAATTAGTTCTGGATAGGGTAAGAATGGGCTCTGTTCAGTTAGGTTAGGAAGTTTTGGGCTAGTTTTGTCCCGGCTCAGTGTGGGCTAGTTTAGGTTGGTAGGGTAGGACAGGTAGTACAGGTAGTAATTTGCTATTCACAATGATGACTTAATCATGACAATTTGTGTGTACACTCAGAACTTACGCCCAGACTAGGGAATATTTAGAAATGTGCTTCACACAATAGAATAATATTCCAAGACTGAATATCTAACAACAATTTTCCGGAAATCTTTCAAACAGCGAGAAGCGAGTGTACCTGTTTTCATTTATTTTCCCGTCAAAAGAGTTGGCTTTTCGGAAAGGTTTTGGTGAACACTGAAAAACTCATTTCCTAAGCTTGAACAGAGAAAGTATTGAAACACATAAATAAAAAGTATTAGAGGGTTCCAAGTATGTTTACTGTGCCTTAAAAGCCGTAACAAACCGTGTAAAATAAATCTATTGCTCAAACAACAACCAGGAAGGCAGAGTGCTCTAGAACCCTGATACGTTTAGAACCCGAACACTCACTGATTTTGAAATACTGAATTTGTATCCAAAGCGCTGTGAAAGGTAGATACTGTCAATGTAAAAATGTTGAAATGCTTGTATATTTGTAAAAAATTGTTTACCAAATAGAATTCACATGAAAAAGCTGAGACACTGAAGAGAGACTCCACTCGGAAATTCCAAGATAACCTAGGTTATATCTAAAAAGGCTTCAAACCAGAATACGTAATTGGGCCTTAAATCTAACAATTTTTCCTGACAAGGAAATCGTTCAAAGACTAGAACGATGGATACGTACATTATTATTCCGGACAAGATTGGGGATTTGAAAGGGAACACGTCGACCAATTTGGTGTGTAGCACTCAGAACTTACGACTCCAGACTAGGAAAAAATTTAGAAATGTGCTTCACAACAAAGGGAAAACATATTCCAATAGACTGATATCTGAACAGCACAATTTTGTCACTGGGAAATCTTGTTCAAACAGCCGAGAAGCAGTGTGACACTGTTTACATTTATTTTTCCGTCAAAAGGAGTTGCGTTTTCGGAAAAGGTTTGGTGAAAAAACTGAAAAACTCATTTTCCCTAGAGCTATCGAACAGATGAAAGTATTGAAACACTATGAAATAAAAATGTTAGTTAGGCAGGGTTCCAAGTAATGTTTTACTGTGCCTTAAAAAGCCGGTATGACACCCGTGTTAAATGAAAAGTCTCATTGCTCAAAACAACAGACCAGGGAATGGCGAGTGCTCTAGAACTCCTGGAATACGTTTTAGAACCCGAACATCTCTAAATGAATTTTGAAATACTGAGAATTTGTATCCAAAGCGCTGTGAAAGTAGATAGACTGTCAAGTGGTAAAAATGTTGAAAGTGCTGGTATATTTGTAAAAAAGGTTGTTTTAAACCAAATTAGAATTCACCAATGAAAAAGCTTGAGACACTGGAAGAGAGAGCTCCAACTCGGGAAATTCACAATGATAACCTAGGTTAATATCTAAGAAAGTGCTTCAAACACTAGGAATACGTGAATAAAGGGCCTTAATATCTGTAACACATTGTTTCCTGACAAGGAAATCGTGTTCAAAAGAACATAGAACCGAGTGGATACTGGTTACCCTTTATTATTCCGGGACAATGATTTTGGGGATTTGAAAGAAGCCTGGGTTTGGCCCTTAAACCGGATGTGATGACGTCACCCAAAAGGGGGGGGGCCAAAGTGGGGAGGCTTAATTGATCCCCCGTGATAATGATTTGGCCAGGGACCAGCTGGGGGTGATGACTCATCGAGATTAGTTTGGTATTAGGGTTAGAGAATTGGGGCTCTGTTCATGGTTAGGGTTAGATAAGTTTTGGGGTAGTAGGGTCCAGGCTAGGTGTGGGGTAGGTTTAGGGGTTTTGGGGTTTGAGGGTTAGGGACAGGTACGGTACCCGTGTAGTAAGTTGGCTAAATTTACAATGAATGACTTCAATCACTGGGCAATTTGGTGTGTAGCACTCAGAACTTACACTCCAGACTAGGGGAAAAATTTTGAAATGGCTTCACACAATAGGAATACATATTCCAATAGACGAATATCTGAACAGCACAATTTTGTCACTGGGAAATCTTGTTCAAACAGCGAGAACGAGTGTGACACGTTTACATTTATTTTCCCCCTCAAAAGGAGTTGGCGTTTCGAAAAGTTTTGGGGAAACACGAAAAACCCTTTTCCCCAGAGCTATCGAACAGGATGAAAAATATTGAGAACACTATGAAATAAAAATGTTAGTTAGGCTAGGGTTCCAAGTAATGTTTTACTGTGGGCCCTTTTAAAAAACCGTAAGACACCCGTGTTAAAATGAAAATCTCATTGCTCAAAACAACAGACCAGGGAATGGCAAGTTTCTCTAAACTCCTGGAATACGTTTTAGAACCCGAACATCTCTACTGAATTTGAAATACTGAGAATTTGTATCCAAAGCGCTGTGAAAGGTAAAGGGTAGACTGTCAATTTGGGAAAAATGTTGAAAGTGCTGGTATATTTGTAAAAAGGTTTTTACCAAATTAAATTCACAATGAAAAAAGCTTGAGACACTGGAAGAGAGAGTCTCCAACTCGGAAATTCACAATGAAACCTAGGTTTAAAAATCTAAGAAAGTGCTTCAAACACTAGAAAACGTGAATAAAGGGCCTTAATATCTGTAACACATTGTTTCCTGACAAGGAAATCGTGTTCAAAGAACATAGAACCGAGTTGGATACTGGTTACATTTAAATTTTTCCGGGACATGAGTTGGCGATTTTGAAAGAAGCCTGGTTAGGCCATTAAACCGGATTTTATGACTCACCAAGGGGAGGGGCCACGTGGGGAGGCTTAATTGATCCCAGGTGATAATGATTTGGCCAGGGACCACTGGGAGTGATGACGTCATCGAGATTAAATTTGGTATTAGGGTTAGAGAATTGGGGCTCGTTCCTGGTTAGGGTTAGGATAAGTTTTGGGCTAGGGAAGGTCCAGCTAGGGGTGGGCTAGTTTAAGGGTTTGGGTTGAGGGTTAGGGACAGGGTACGTCACAGTGTAGTAATGTTGGCTATTCACAATGAAGACTTCAATCACTGGACAATTTGTGTGTAGCACCAGAACATACGACTCCAGACTAGGGAAATATTTAGAAATGTGCTTCACACAATAGGAAAAACATATTCCAATAACTGAATATCTGAACAGCACAATTTTGTCACTGGGGAAAACTTTTTCAAACAGCCGAGAAGCGAGTGTGACACTGTTTACATTTATTTTTCCCGTCAAAAGGAGTTGGGGTTTTCGGGAAAAGGTTTTGGTGAAACACTGAAAAACTCATTTTCCTAGAGCTAAACGAACAGGATGAAAGTATTGAAACACTATGAAATAAAAATGTTAGTTAGGCTAGGGTTCCAAGTAATGTTTTACTGTGCCTTTAAAAAGCCGGGATGACACCCGTGTTAAAAAAAGAAAAGTCCCCCATTGCTCAAAACAACCGACCAGGGGGAAGGGAGAGTGTCCCCTAGAACTCCTGGAATACGTTTTTTGAACCCGAACATCTCTACTGAATTTTTAAATACTGAAATTTGTAAAAAAAAGCGCTGTGAAAGGTAGGATAGAAATGTCCCAAATGGAATAATGTTGAAATTTCTTGGGATATTTGGGAAAAAAGGTTGTTTTTTCCCAAAATTAAAAATTCACAATGAAAAAGCTTGAGACACTGGAAAGAGAGTCCCCCAACCGGGAAATTCACAATGATAACCTAGGTTTTTAAAATCTAAGAAAATGCTTAAACACTAGGGAAAACGTTAATAAAGGGGCCCTTTAAAAACTTTAACACATTGTTTCCTGACAAGGGAAAACGTGTTCAAAGAACATAGAACCGAGTTGGATCTGGTTTCATTTTTTATTCCGGACCAAAGAAAAAATTGGCGAATTTTTAAAGAAGCCTGGTTTTGGCCATTAAACCGGATGTGATGACCCCCCAAGGGGGAGGGGGCCCCGTGGGGAGGCTTAAATTTATCCCAGGTGATAAGATTTTTCCAGGGACCAGCTGGGGGTGAAGACGTCATTTTTGATTAGTTCTGGTATTAAAGGGGTTAAAAGAAAAATTGGGGGTCTGGGTTTAAAGGTTAGGGTTAGGATAAGGTTTTGGGGTAGGGAGGTTCCCGGCTCAGGTGGGCTTTTGGGTTTTGGGGTTTGGGGTTTGAGGTTTGGGGGAGGGGTTTCGGTCACAGTGTAGTAAAATTTTGGGTATTCACAAAGAAGAGCTTCAACACCGGGCAATTTTGGGGTTACACTCAGAACTTACGACCCGACTAGGGGAAAAATTTAGAAATTGCTTCACACAATAGGAATACTATTCCAATAGACAGAAAATCTGAACAGCACAATTTTTTTCCCCTGGGAAATCCCTTTTTCAAAAAAAGCTGGGAAAACGAGTGTGACACTTTTTACAATTTTTTTTCCCCTCAAAAGGATTGGCGTTTTCGGGGAAAAAGGGTTTTGGGGAAACACTGAAAAAATCATTTTTCCCAGAGCTATCGAACAGGATGAAAGTATTGAGAACACTATGAAATAAAAATGTTATTACCAGGGTTCCAAATTTTGTTTTAAATGTGCCTTTAAAAACCGGTAGGGCCCCCCCGTGTTAAAATGAAAAGTCTCATTGCTCAAAAAAACAGACCAGGGGGAAAGGCAGAGTTCTCTAGAACTCCTGGAATCCCTTTTAAAAACCCAACATCTCTACTGAATTTTGAAAAACTGAAAATTTGTATCCAAAACGCTGTGAAAGGTAGGATAGACTGGGCAAATGGTAATAATGTTTAAAGTGCTGGTATATTTGGAAAAAAGGTTGTTTTACCAAATTAAAAATTCACAATGAAAAAACTTGAACCCCTGGAAGAGAGAGTCTCCAACCGGGAAAAATTTACCCAAAGATAACCTAGGGTTTAATATCTAAGAAAGTGCTTCAAACACTAGGAATACGTGAATAAAGGCCTTAATACTGAAACACATTTTTTTCCTGAAAAGGGAAAAACCCTTTTTCAAAGAACATAAAAACCCGATTTGGAAAAACTGTTAAAATTATTATTCCGGGACCATGATTTGGGCGATTTTGAAAGAAGCCTGGTTGGGGCCTTTAAACCGGATTTATGACGTCACCGGGGGGGGGGCCACTTTGGGCAGGAAAAATTTGATCCCAGGGATAATGATTTGGCCAGGGGCCCAACCTGGAGTGATGACCCATCGAGATTAGTTCGGGTATTAGGGTTAAGAATTGGGCTCTGTTCAGGGTTAGGGTTAGGAAAGGTTTTTGGGGCTAGGTGGGTTTCCGGGCTCAGGTGTGGGCAAGGTTTATTTTTTGGGGTTTTAAGAGTGATAGGGACAGGGTAGTCACAGTGAAGTAATTTTGGGCAATTCACAATAAATTTAGTTTTCAAACACTCGAAAATTTTGGGTGTGTAGCACTCAGAACTTACGACTCCGGGACTAGGAAATATTTAAAATGTCCCTTCACACAATAGAAAAAACATATTCCAATAGACTGAATATTTTTAACAGCACAATTTTGCACGGGAAATCTTGTTCAAAAAAGCTGAGAAGCGAGTGTGACACTGTTTACATTTTTTTTTCCCCGTAAAAAGGAGTTGGCTTTTTTGGGGGAAAAATTTTTTGGTAAAAACACTGAAAAACTCTTTTTCCCTAGAGCTACCCAAAACGGGATGAAAGAATTGAGAACACTATGAAAAAAAAAATTTTTGGGTTAAAGGCTGGGGTTCCCCAAGAAATTTTTTACTGTCCCTTTAAAAAAACCCGGGAAATTGCACCCGTGTTAAAATAAAAAAGTCTCTTTGGGCTAAAAAACAAAAAAGACCGGGGGAAAATTGGCAGAGTGTCTCTAAAACTCCTGGAAAAACTTTTTAGAACCCGAACATCCTACTGAATTTTGAAATACTGAGAATTTGTATCCAAAGCGCTGTGAAAGGTAGGATAGACTTTCAAGTGGTAATAATGTTAAAAGTGCTGGTATATTTGTAAAAAAGGTTGTTTTACCAAATTAGAATTCACAATGAAAAAGCTTGAGACACTGGAAGAGAGAGTCTCCAACTCGGGAAATTCACAATGATAACCTAGTTTATATCTAAGAAAGTGCTTCAAACACTAGGAATACGTGAATAAAGGGCCTTAATATCTGTAACACATTGTTTCCTGACAAGGAAATCGTGTTCAAAGAACATAGAACCGAGTTGGATACTGGTTACATTTATTATTCCCGGACCATGAGTTGGCGATTTTGAAAGAAGCCTGGTTAGGCCATTAAACGGATGTGATGACGTCACCAAGGGAGGGGCCACGTGGGCAGACTTAATTGATCCCAGGTGATAATGAATTTGGCCAGGGACCACTGGAGTGATGACGTCATCGAGATTAGTTCTGGTATTAGGGTTAGAGAATTGGGGCTCTGTTCATGGTTAGGGTTAGGATAAGGTTTTGGCTAGGTAGCGTTCAGGCTCAGGTGTGGGCTAGGTTTATGGTTTGGGTTAGAGTGATAGGGACAGGTGTACGGTCACAGTGTAGTAATGTTGGCTATTCACAATGAATGAGCTTCAACACTGACAATTTGGTGTGTAGCACTCAGAACTTACGACTCCAGACTAGGGAAATATTTAGAAATGTGCTTCACACAATAGAATACATATTCCAATAGACTGAATATCTGAACAGCACAATTTTGTCACTGGGAAATCTTGTTCAAACAGCGAGAAGCGAGTGTGACACTGTTTACATTTATTTTTCCCGTCAAAAGGAGTTGGCGTTTTCGGAAAAGGTTTGGTGAAACACTGAAAAACTCATTTCCTAGAGCTATCGAACAGGATGAAAGTATTGAAACACTATGAAATAAAAATGTTAGTTAGGCTAGGGTTCCAAGTACTGTTTTACTGTGCCTTTAAAAAGCCGGTATGACACCCGTGTTAAAATGAAAAGTCTCATTGCTCAAAACAACAGACCAGGGGAATGCAGAGTGTCTCTAGAACTCCTGAAATACTTTTAGAACCCGAACATCTCTACTGAATTTTGAAATACTGAGAATTTGTATCCAAAGCGCTGTGAAAGGTAGGATAGACTGTCAAGTGGTAATAATGTTGAAAGTGCTGGTATATTTGTAAAAAAGGTTTGTTTTACCAAATTAGAATTCACAATGAAAAAGCTTGAGACACTGGAAGAGAGAGACTCCAACTCGGAAATTCACAATGAAACCTAGGTTATATCTAAGAAAGTGCTTCAAACACTAGGAATACGTGAATAAAGGGCCTTAATATCTGTAACACATTGTTTCCTGACAAGGAAATCGTGTTCAAAGAACATAGAACCGAGTTGGATACTGTTACATTTATTATTCCGGACAATGAGTTGGCGATTTGAAAGAAGCCTGGTTAGGCCATTAAACCGGAGTGATGACGTACCAAGGGGAGGGGCACGGCAGGCTTAATTGATCCCAGGGTAATGATTTTGGGCCCGGGGGCCACTGGGGGTGAGAATCATGAGATTAGTTTGGGATTAGGGTTAGAGAATTGGGGGT
>JAULJE010000439.1:0-11199 GCA_030846915.1 Cnephaeus nilssonii
CCAAGGTTTTTAAGACACTTCCATTTCCCCCTTTTTTTTTTTGACATAATTTTCATTTTAAAACGGGGTCATACCCTTTTAAAGGGACAGTAAAACATTACTTTTTGGGAAACCCCACCTAAATAACTTTTTATTCATAGTTTCTCAAAACTTTCATACTGTTCGATAGCTCTAAGGAAAATGAGTTTTTCATGTTTTCACCAAAACCTTTTTCCCGAAAACGCCAACTCCTTTGACGGGAAAAATAAATGTAAACATGTCACACATCGCTTCTCAGCTGTTTGAACAAGATTTCCCAGTGACAAAATTGTGCTGGTTTCGAAAATTCATCTATTGAATTGTATTCCTATTGTGGAAGCACTTTCTAAATTTTCCCTAGTCTGGAGTGTAAGTTCTGAGTGCTTTCACACCAAATTGTCCAGTGATTGAAGCTCATTCATTGTGATAGCCAACATTACTACACTGTGCCTAACCCTGTCCCTAACCCTCTAACCCAAACCCTAAACCTAGCCCACACCTGAGCCTGAACCCTACCTAGCCCAAAACCTTATCCTAACCCTAACCATGAACAGAGCCCCCAAATTTTCTAACCCTAAAACAAAAACTAATCTCATGACTCCATCACTCCAGCTGGTCCCCTGGCCAAATCATTATCACCTGGGACAATTAAGCCTGCCACGTGGCCCCTCCCCCTTGGTGACGTCAAACCACATCCGGTTTAATGGGCCCAACCAGGCCTCTTTCAAAATCGCCAACTCATTGTCCGGAATAATAAATGTAACCAGTAAACCAACTCGGTTCTATGTTCTTTGAACACGATTTCCTTGTCAGAAAACAATGTGTTACAGATATTAAGGCCCTTTATTCACTATTCCTAGTGTTTGAAACACTTTCTTAGATATTAACCTGGTTATCATTTTGAATTTCCCGAGTTGGAGTCTCTCCCCTTCCATGTCCAAGCTTTTTCATTGTGAATTCTAATTTGGTAAACAACCTTTTTTACAAATATACCAGCACTTTCACATTATTACCATTGACAGTCTTTCCACCCTTTTTCAGCGCTTTGGATACAAATTCTCAGTATTTCAAAATTCAGTAGAGATGTTCGGGTTCTAAAACGTATTCCAGGAGTCTAGAGACACTCTGCCATTCCCCTGGTCTGTTGTTTTGAGCAATGAGACTTTTCATTTTAACCACGGGTGTCATACCGGGTTTTTAAAGGCACAGTAAAAACATTACTTGGAACCCTAGCCTAACTAAACATTTTTATTTCATAGTGTTCTCAATACTTTCATACTGTTCGATAGCTTAGGAAATGAGTTTTTCAGTGTTTCACCAAAACCTTTTCCCGAAAACGCCAACTCCTTTTGACGGAAAAATAAATGTAAACAGTGTCACACTCGCTTCTCAGCTGTTTGAACAAGATTTCCCAGTGACAAATTGTGCTGTTCAGATATTCTGTCTATGTAAATTTATCATGTGGTGAAGCACAGTCTCTAAAATTTCCCTAGTCTGGAGTCTAAGTTCTGAGTGCTACACACCAAATTGTCCTAGGGATTGAGCTCATTCATTGTGAATAGCCAACATACTACACTGTGATACCCTGTCCCTAACCTCTACCAAACCAAACCTAGCCACACGAGCCTACCTACTGCCAAAACCTTATCTAACCCTAACCTGAACAGAGCCCAATTTCTAACCCTATACCAAACTAACTCGATGACGTCATCACTCCCGGGTCCCCTGGCCAAATCATATCCCTGGATCAATTAAGCTCCCACGTGACCCCTTGGTGACGTATCACATCCGGTTTATGCCTACGGCTCTTCAATTGCAATCATGTCGGAATATAAATGAACAGTATCCAACTCGGTTATGTTCTTTGAACGTTTCCTTCAGGAAAATGTTTACAGATATTAAGCCCTTATTCACTATTCTAGTGTTTAACATTCTTAGATATTAACTGTTCATTTGATTCCGATTGGAGTCTCTCTCTTCCAGTGTCTCAATTTTTCATTGAATTCTAATTTGTTAAACAACTTTTTACATATACCAGCACTTTCACATTATTACACTGACATCTATCACTTTACAGGCTTTGGTACAATTCTCAGTATTCAAATTGTGATGTTCGGGTTCTAAAAGTATCAGGGTCTGGACACTTTCATTTGGTCTGTTGTTGAGCTGGTTTTCATTTTAAACGGTTCATCGTTTAAAGGAGTAAATTTGGACCTAGCTATAAATTTTTTTTATGGTTTATATTAATTGTTTGATGATTTGTTTAAATTTGAAAGTTTGGAAAAATATGTAAAGAAATGTTTAGCTTTAAAGTTTCCCTGAAATGTGCTGTCGATACCGTCTATGGATATGTATTCCTATTGTGGAAGCATTCTAATCCCTAGCGGAGTCGAATTGGTGCTACACACCAAATTCCTGATTGAAGTCTCATTGTGAAGCCACATTACTACACTGGACCTACTGTCCCTACCCTCTAACCAACCTAAACCTAGCCCACCTGACCTGAACCTACCAGCCCAAACCTTATCCTAACCCTAACCATGAACAGAGCCCCAATTCTCTAACCCTAATACCAGAACTAATCTCGATGACGTCATCACTACCCAGCTGGTCCCTGGCCAAATCATTATCACCTGGATCAATTAAGCCTGCCCACGTGGCCCCTCCCCCTTGGTGACGTCATCACATCCGGTTTAATGGCCTAACCATGCCTCTTTCAAAATTGCCAACTCATTGTCCGGAATAATAAATGTAACCAGTATCCAACTCGGTTCTATGTTCTTTGAACACGATTTCCTTGTCAGGAAACAATGTGTTACAGATATTAAGGCCCTTTATTCACGTATTCCTAGTGTTTGAAAGCACTTTCTTAGATATTAACCTAGGTTATCATTGTGAATTTCCGAGTTGGAGTCTCTCTCTTCCAGTGTCTCAAGCTTTTTCATTGTGAATTCTAATTTGGTAAAACAACTTTTTTACAAATATACCAGCACTTTCAACATTATTACCACTTGACAGTCTATCCTACCTTTCACAGCGCTTTGGATACAAATTCTCAGTATTTCAAAATTCAGTAGAGATGTTCGGGTTCTAAAACGTATTCCAGGGGTTCTAGAGACACTCTGCCATTCCCCTGGTCTGTTGTTTTGAGCAATGAGACTTTCATTTTAACACGGGTGTCATACCGGCTTTTAAAGGCACAGTAAAACATTACTTGGAACCCTAGCCTAACTAACATTTTTATTTCATAGTGTTCTCAATACTTTCATACTGTTCGATAGCTCTAGGAAAATGAGTTTTTCAGTGTTTCACCAAAAACCTTTTCCCGAAAACGCCAACTCCTTTTGACGGGAAAAATAAATGTAAACAGTGTCACACTCGCTTCTCAGCTGTTTGAACAAGATTTCCCAGTGACAAAATTGTGCTGTTCAGATATTCAGTCTATTGGAATATGTATTCCTATTGTGTGAAGCACATTTCTAAATATTTCCCTAGTCTGGAGTCGTAAGTTCTGAGTGCTACACACCAAATTGTCCAGTGATTGAAGCTCATTCATTGTGAATAGCCAACATTACTACACTGTGACCGTAACCCTGTCCCTAACCCTCTAACCCAAACCCTAAACCTAGCCCACACCTGAGCCTGAACCCTACCTAGCCCAAAACCTTATCCTAACCCTAACCATGAACAGAGCCCCAATTCTCTAACCCTAATACCAGAACTAATCTCGATGACGTCATCACTCCCAGCTGGTCCCCTGGCCAAATCATTATCACCTGGGATCAATTAAGCCTGCCCACGTGGCCCCTCCCCCTTGGTGACGTCATCACATCCGGTTTAATGGCCTAACCAGGCTTCTTTCAAAATCTGCAACTCATTGTCCCGGAATAATAAATGTAACCAGTATCCAACTCGGTTCTATGTTCTTTGAACACGATTTCCTTGTCAGGAAACAATGTGTTACAGATATTAAGGCCCTTTATTCACGTATTCCTAGTGTTTGAAGCACTTTCTTAGATATTAACCTAGGTTATCATTGTGAATTTCCCGAGTTGGAGTCTCTCTCTTCCAGTGTCTCAAGCTTTTTCATTGTGAATTCTAATTTGGTAAAACAACCTTTTTTACAAATATACCAGCACTTTCAACATTATTACCACTTGACAGTCTATCCTACCTTTCACAGCGCTTTGGATACAAATTCTCAGTATTTCAAAATTCAGTAGAGATGTTCGGTTCTAAAACGTATTCCAGGAGTTTTTAGAGACACTCTGCCATTCCCTGGTCTGTTGTTTTGAGCAATGAGACTTTTCATTTTAACACGGGTGTCATACCGGCTTTTTAAAGGCACAGTAAAAACATTACTTGGAACCCTAGCCTAACTAACATTTTTATTTCATAGTGTTCTCAATACTTTCATACTGTTCGATAGCTCTAGGAAAATGAGTTTTTCAGTGTTTCACCAAAATCCTTTTCCCGAAAACGCCAACTCCTTTTGACGGGAAAAATAAATGTAAACAGTGTCACACTCGCTTCTCAGCTGTTTTGAACAAGATTTCCCAGTGACAAAATTGTGCTGTTCAGATATTCAGTCTATTGGAATATGGTATTCCTATTGTGTGAAGCACATTTCTAAATATTTCCCTAGTCTGGAGTCGTAAGTTCTGAGTGCTACACACCAAATTGTCCAGTGATTGAAGCTCATTCATTGTGAATAGCCAACATTACTACACTGTGACCGTAACCCTGTCCCTAACCCTCTAACCCAAACCCTAAACCTAGCCCACACCTGAGCCTGAACCCTACCTACCCAAACGTAATCCTAACCCTAACCATGAACAGAGCCCCAATTCTCTAACCCTAATACCAGAACTAATCTCGATGGGCGTCATCACTCCCAGCTGGTCCCCTGGCCAAATCATTATCACCTGGGATCAATTAAGCCTGCCCACGTGGCCCCTCCCCCTTGGTGACGTCATCACATCCGGTTTTAATGGCCTAACCAGGCTTCTTTCAAAATCGCCAACTCATTGTCCCGGAATAATAAATGTAACCAGTATCCAACTCGGTTCTATGTTCTTTGAACATGATTTCCTTGTCAGGAAACAATGTGTTACAGATATTCAGGCCCTTTATTCACGTATTCCTAGTGTTTGAAGCACTTTCTTAGATATTAACCTAGGTTATCATTGTGATTTCCCGAGTTGGAGTCTCTCTCTTCCAGTGTCTCAAGCTTTTTCATTGTGAATTCTAATTTGGTAAAACAACCTTTTTTACAAATATACCAGCACTTTCAACATTATTACCACTTGACAGTCTATCCTACCTTTCACAGCGCTTTGGATACAAATTCTCAGTATTTCAAAATTCAGTAGAGATGTTCGGGTTCTAAAAACGTATTCCAGGAGTTCTAGAGACACTCTGCCATTCCCCTGGTCTGTTGTTTTGAGCAATGAGACTTTTCATTTTAACACGGGTGTCATACCGGCTTTTTAAAAGGCACAGTTAAAACATTACTTGGAACCTAGCCTAACTAACATTTTTATTTCATAGTGTTCTCAATACTTTCATACTGTTCGATAGCTCTAGGAAAATGAGTTTTTCAGTGTTTCACCAAAACCTTTTCCCGAAAACGCCAACCCCCCCCCCCCCCCCCCCCCCCCCCCCCCCCCCCCCCCCCCCCCCCCCCCCCCCCCCCCCCCCCCCCCCCCCCCCCCCCCCCCCCCCCCCCCCCCCCCCCCCCCCCCCCCCCCCCCCCCCCCCCCCCCCCCCCCCCCCCCCCCCCCCCCCCCCCCCCCCCCCCCCCCCCCCCCCCCCCCCCCCCCCCCCCCTTTTTTTTTTTTTTTTTTTTTTTTTTTTTTTTTTTTTTTTTTTTTTTTTTTTTTTTTTTTTTTTTTTTTTTTTTTTTTTTTTTTTTTTTTTTTTTTTTTTTTTTTTTTTTTTTTTTTTTTTTTTTTTTTTTTTTTTTTTTTTTTTTTTTTTTTTTTTTTTTTTTTTTTTTTTTTTTTTTTTTTTTTTTTTTTTTTTTTTTTTTTTTTTTTTTTTTTTTTTTTTTTTTTTTTTTTTGAGATGTTCGGTTCTAAAACGTATTCCAGGAGTTCTAGAGACACTCTGCCATTCCCCTGGTCTGTTTGTTTTGAGCAATGAGAATTTCCAAAAAAAAAAAAAAAAAAAAAAAAAAAAAAAAAAAAAAAAAAAAAAAAAAAAAAAAAAAAAAAAAAAAAAAAAAAAAAAAAAAAAAAAAAAAAAAAAAAAAAAAAAAAAAAAAAAAAAAAAAAAAAAAAAAAAAAAAAAAAAAAAAAAAAAAAAAAAAAAAAAAAAAAAAAAAAAAAAAAAAAAAAAAAAAAAAAAAAAAAAAAAAAAAAAAAAAAAAAAAAAAAAAAAAAAAAAAAAAAAAAAAAAAAAAAAATTTTTTTTTTTTTTTTTTTTTTTTTTTTTTTTTTTTTTTTTTTTTTTTTTTTTTTTTTTTTTTTTTTTTTTTTTGGGTACAAATTCTCAGTATTTTCAAAATTCAGTAGAGATGTTCGGGGTTTTAAAACGTATTCCAGGAGTTCTAGAGACACTCTGCCATTCCCCGGTCTTTGTTTTGAGCAATGAGACTTTTCATTTTAACACGGGGGTCATACGGCTTTTAAAGGCACAGTAAAAAAATTACTTGGAACCTAGCCTAAATAACATTTTTATTCATGTGTTCTCAATACTTTCATACTGGTTTGATAGCTCTAGGAAAATGAGTTTTTCAGTGTTTCACCAAAACCTTTTTCCCCCAAAACGCCACTCCTTTTGACGGGAAAAATAAATGTAAACAGTGTCACACTCGCTTCTCAGCTGTTTTTAACAAGATTTCCCAGTGACAAAATTGTGCTGTTCAGATATTCAGTCTATTGGAATATGTATTCCTATTGTGTGAAGCACATTTCTAAATATTTCCCTAGTCTGGAGTCGTAAGTTCTGAGTGCTACACACCAAATTGTCCAGTGATTGAAGCTCATTCATTGTGAATAGCCAACATTACTACACTGTGACCGTAACCCTGTCCTAACCCTCTAACCCAAACCTAAACCTAGCCCACACCTGAGCCTGAACCCTACCTACCCAAAACGTAATCCTAACCCTAACCATGAACAGAGCCCCAATTCTCTAACCCTAATACCAGAACTAATCTCGATGACGTCATCACTCCCAGCTGGTCCCTGGCCAAATCATTATCACCTGGGATCAATTAAGCCTGCCCACGTGGCCCCTCCCCCTTGGTGACGTCATCACATCCGGTTTAATGGCCTAACCAGGCCTGTTTCAAAATCGCCAAACTCATTGTCCGGGAATAATAAATGTAACCAGTATCCAACTCGGTTCTATGTTCTTTGAACACGATTTCCTTGTCAGGAAACAATGTGTTACAGATATTCAGGCCCTTTATTCACGTATTCCTAGTGTTTGAAGCACTTTCTTAGATATTAAACCTAGGTTATCATTGTGAATTTCCCGAGTTGGAGTCTCTCTCTTCCAGTGTCTCAAGCTTTTTCATTGTGAATTCTAATTTGGTAAAACAACCTTTTTTACAAATATACCAGCACTTTCAACATTATTACCACTTGACAGTCTATCCTACCTTTCACAGCGCTTTGGATACAAATTCTCAGTATTTCAAAATTCAGTAGAGATGTTCGGGTTCTAAAACGTATTCCAGGAGTTCTAGAGACACTCTGCCATTCCCCTGGTCTGTTGTTTTGAGCAATGAGACTTTCATTTTAACACGGGTGTCATACCGGCTTTTTAAAGGCACAGTAAAACATTACTTGGAACCCTAGCCTGACTACATTTTTATATCATAGTGTTCTCAACACTTTCATACTATTCGATAGCTCTAGGAAAATGAGTTTTTCAGTGTTTCACCAAAACCTTTTCCGAAAACGCCAACTCCTTTTGACGGAAAAAATAAATGTAAACAGTGTCACAACTCGCTTCTCAGCTGTTTGAACAAGATTTCCCAGTGACAAAATTGTGCTGTTCAGATACTCAGTCTATTGGAATATGTATTCCTATTGTGGGAAGCACATTTCTAAATATTTCCCTAGTCTGGGTCGTAAGTTCTGAGTGCTACACACCAAATTGTCCAGTGATTGAAGCTCATTCATTGTGAATAGCCAACATTACTACACTGTGACCGTAACCCTGTCCCTAACCCTCTAACCAAACCCTAAACCTAGCCCACACGCTGAGCCTGAACCCTACCTACCCAAAACTATCCTAACCCTAACCATGAACAGAGCCCCAATTCTCTAACCCTAATACCAGAAACTAATCTCGCTGACGTCATCACTCCCAGCTGGTCCATGGCCAAATCATTATCACCTGGGATCAATTAAGCCTGCCCACGTGGCCCCTCCCCTTGGTGACGTCATCACATCCGGTTTAATGGCCTAACCAGGCCTGTTTCAAAATGCCAACTCATTGTCCGGGAATAATAAATGTAACCAGTATCCAACTCGGTTCTGTGTTCTTTGAACACGATTTTCCTTGTCAGGAAAACAATGTGTTACAGATATTCAGGCCCTTTATTCACGTATTCCTAGTGTTTGAAGCACTTTCTTAGATATTAACCTAGGTTATCATTGTGAATTTCCCGAGTTGGAGTCTCTCTCTCTTCCAGTGTCTCAAGCTTTTTCATTGTGAATTCTAATTTGGTAAAACAACCTTTTTTACAAATACACCAACACTTTCAACATTATTACCACTTGACAGTCTATCCTACCTTTCACAGCGCTTTGGATACAAATTCTCAGTATTTCAAAATTCAGTAGAGTATGTTCGGGTTCTAAAACGTATTCCAGGAGTTCTAGAGACACTCTGCCATTCCCCTGGTCTGTTGTTTTGAGCAATGAGACTTTTCATTTTAACACGGGTGTCATACCGGATTTTTAAAGCACAGTAAAACATTACTTGGAACCCTAGCCTGACTAACATTTTTATTTCATTAGTGTTCTCAATACTTTCATACTGTTCGATAGCTCTAGGAAAATGAGTTTTTCAGTGTTTCACAAAACCTTTTCCCGAAAACGCCAACTCCTTTTGACGGGAAAAATAAATGTAAACAGTGTCACACTCGCTTCTCAGCTGTTTGAACAAGATTTCCCAGTGACAAAATTGTGCTGTTCAGATATTCAGTCTATTGGAATATGTATTCCTATTGTGGGAAGCACATTTCTAAATATTTCCCTAGTCTGGAGTCGTAAGTTCTGAGTGCTACACACCAAATTGTCCAGTGATTGAAGCTCATTCATTGTGAATAGCCAACATTACTACACTGTGAACCGTAACCTGTCCCTAACCCTCTAACCCAAACCCTAAACCTAGCCCACACCTGAGCCTGAACCCTACCTAGCCCAAAACCTTATCCTAACCCTAACATGAACAGAGCCCCAATTCTCTAAAACCCCAATACCAGAACTAATCTCGATGACGCTCACTCCCAGCTGGTCCCTGGCCAAATCATTATCACCTGGGATAATTAAGCCGCCCCCGTGGCCCCCCCCCCTTTGGGGACGTCATCCATGGTTAATGGCCTAAAAAGGCCCCCTTTTTAAAATCGCCCAAATCATTGTCCGGAATAATAATGTAACCAGTATCCAACTGGGGTTTTTGTTCTTTGAAAACGATTTCCTTGTCAGGAAACAATGTGTTAAGTATTTAAAGGGTTTATTCACGTATTCTATGTTTTTTAAGCCTTTTTTTGTATTAACCTGGTTTTCATTTTGAATTTCCCGAGTTGGGTCTCTCTTTCCAGTGTCTCAAGCTTTTTCATTTTGAATTTTTAATTTGGTAAAACAACCTTTTTTACAAATATACACCTTTCAACATTTTACCCCTTGACGTCTATCCCACCTTTAGCGTTTGGATACAAATTTCAGTATTTTAAAATTTAGTAGAGATGTTCGGGTTTAAAAAAGTATTCCCGGAGTTCTGAGACACCTGCCCTTCCCGGTCTGTTGTTTTTAGCAATGAGACTTTCATTTAACAGGGGTTTATACCGGTTTTTAAAGGCACAGTAAAACATTACTTGGAACCCCAGCCCAATAAATTTTTTTTTCATAGTTTTCAAACTTTTACTTTCTAGCTCTGGAAAATGAGTTTTTCGTGTTTCACCAAAAACCTTTTCCCCAAAACGCCAATCCTTTTTTCGGGGGGAAAAAAAAATGTAAACAGTGTCACAATCGCTTCTCAGCTGTTTGAAAAAAATTTCCCAGTGAAAAAATTGTGCTGTTTAGATATTCAGTCTATTGGAATATGTATTCCTATTGTGTGAAGCACATTTCTAAATATTTCCCTAGTCTGGAGTCGTAAGTTCTGAGTGCTACACACCAAATTGTCCAGTGATTGAAGCTCATTCATTGTGAATAGCCAACATTACTACAACTGTGACCTTAAGCCTGTCCCTAACCCTCTAACCCAAACCCTAAACCTAGCCACACCTGAGCCTGAAACCCCACCTAGCCCAAAAACCTTATCCTAACCTAACCATGAACAGAGCCCCAATTCTCTAACCCTAAACCAGAATAATCTCGATGAGTCATCACTCCCAGCTGGTCCCCTGGCCAAATCATTATCACCGGGATCAATTAAGCCTGCCCCCGTGGCCCCTCCCCTTTTGGGGACGTCATCACATCCGGTTTCAAAGGCCTAACCAGGCTTCTTTTTAAAATCGCCAACTCATTGCCCGGAATAATAAATGTAACCAGTATCCAACTCGGTTCTATGTTTTTGAACACGATTTCCTTGTCAGGAAACAATGTGTTACAGATATTAAGGCCCTTTATTCAAGTATTCCTAGTTTTGAAGCACTTTCTTAGATATTAACCTAGGTTATCATTGTGAATTTCCCGATTTTGGGGTCTCTCTCTTCCAGTGTCTCAAGCTTTTTCATTGTGATTCTAATTTGGTAAACAACCTTTTTTTCAATTTTACCACACTTTCAACATTTTTACCTTGAAGTCTATCCTCCTTTCCACAGCGCTTTGGATACAAATTCTCTATTTTTAAAAATTTAGTAGAGATTTGGGTTTTAAAAACGTATTCCAGGAGTTCTAGAGACACTTTGCCCTTCCCCCCTGGTCTTTGTTTTTGAGCAATGAGATTTTCTTTTAACACGGGGGGTCATACCGGTTTTTTTAAAAGGACAGTAAA
>JAULJE010000044.1:0-105000 GCA_030846915.1 Cnephaeus nilssonii
GATGTACAGGGTCCGCGGTGGGCACTGGCAGTGCATCTCGAACAAGCTTATGGGTGGCTCTCTGGGTATACTGCAGAGCCTGTAAGGACTTGAGCAAGGAATGGTTATGAATTCCAGCTTTCATTTTCTCCCTGACCCTGGGAAGGATGAGGGGAGGTCTACTATACATGATCTCAAAAAAAAAAAGGGGGGGGGAACCCCTCCCGGTAGGGGGTACACCTGGCCCATAAGAGGGCGAAGGGCAGGAGGTTGGTCCAGTTTTCACCGGTTTCTAGGACAAATTTAGTTAAACTCCTTTTTAGAGTCCTGCTCATGCCTGTCCTAAGGCTTGAGCTATACTTTGAGATACCTTGGCTATAAAGGCAGGCTGTTATCTGATCCTATGACTACTGGCAGCCTGAATTTAGGTATAATCTCCTGGAGTAATATCTTGACTATTATAGAGGCAGTTTCTGTCCTAGTGGGGTATGCTTTAACCCAACCCAAGAAGGTGTCTATGAGAACTAGCAGGTATTTGTACCCTGACGCTAGTGGCTTAATCTCTGTGAAATCCACCTCCTAATGCTCTCCTAGGGAATTTCCCTGGGGCCCAAATTCCCAGGGGGACCCTCTTACCTTGCTTAGCATTTACCTGTGTACAACAGACAGTACTTCTAGTGACTATGCTTTTAATTACCTTATCTAAGCTTGGTAGTACCTGCTTTGAAGAAGTTCAGAAGTCTTGGTGATGCCTAGGTGGGTAGCCTGGTGTAACTGGGCAACTCACGTCCGACCTAGAGCCTCTGGGACCAACAGTCTGTCATCTGGTAGGATCCACCAACCATCTGGTCCTTTGATGGCTTGCTTCTGTTCTGCCAATTCCTCCTCTTATTTGGTGTAAGAGGGGGTCTGCGTAGGTCCAGGTCCGGCAGGGTTACTAAAACTTGTTGCCCGACCCGCGGGTAAAGTCAACGCGGACCCTAGAGGGGGAGTGGGAATGAAAGGACAAGAGGCACAAGAGACGGAGACATGACAGGCTTTCTGATCAAGTCTCGTTTATTGCAAGGTATACGGGGATAGATATAGTCAGGGAGAGTGAGGAATTCCTCTAATGATGTCAGCGGGAGGTAGTTAGGCCGTAAATATCAAGAATAGGTTATCTCAACAGAGAGGTCTTGTTGTGCCCCAGCCGCCAGAATGTCTGCCGCCAGGGTGCCTAAGTAATAACTGTCAAGAGCCCCCTGTTGTGCAAACAATGTTATCTTTGGTCATCCAAATGCAGTTCTGGGAGCACAGTTTCCCACAGGTTACCCTTTTTTATATTATATTGGCCAGGGAACGCTCCTTGAGGGGGCTGTGCCTGTCTTAGGTCAGGAGATCACATATACCCGGCCTACACACCTTACCCGTCATGGGCTGACTGGGCAGCTTTTGGCCCAGCGCCTGTCTTAGGTGGTGTGGAGGTCCCGTTTCAAATTTTGGGTATACTCTCCAGTTGCCCGTCTTTGGCTATCCAGCCCAGCTCACCAAGGGTAGGAAAGAGGAACGTTTACCTTCAGACAGCGTCTGAGTAAGTTCCCATATACGCGTCCCTGTCGGCCATTTCAAGTTTGTGGTAATGGACCTGTATGGGTTTCATTTGGATGGCTTCTATTTGTTGCTTAAGAAATGCCATGAGTTTGTTGAATAAGAAAGGACCTAGCGATAGTAGGATCAACAGGCCGAGCAGGGGTCCTAATAAGGGAAGGAGATAGGGGAGGAATCCATTCAGCCCACTCCAAAGAGGGTTTTCGAACAGCTCCTTTCGCCTTTTCACCAGGTCTTCTTGTAATTTCTTTATCTTGTCTCGGACGATTCCGGATTTGTTGGCGTAGAAGCAACAGCGTTCCTGTAGGGCTAAGCATATCCCTCCCTGTTCTGCTGTGAGTAAGTCTAACCCCCTTCTGTTTTGTAGGACAACCTCAGCCAGTGAATCAATCTGGTCCTGGAGATCATTAATGGTACCAGAGAGAGCTTGGACATCGTCGATCAATTGGTTAGATAATTTTGTATAGGAATGTATTGCTACCCCTAGACCTGCTGTGCCAGAAGCCATAGCTCCAGAGACCCCTAGACCTACAAGTAAGGGGATGAGCTGGATAGCTCGCTTACTGCGTCCAGCAATGTAGTCAAGGCTGGGTAGGGGAATAGGCTCGTCCCGGAATAATATCAATATCGGGGAGAACAATGGCCTGTACGCATAGTCCCGTCCAGTTTGTAGGTAGGGCCGTGAAGGCCATGTTTCCTCCACACACAAACACTTGCCCGGGAGCGGGACAGAGAGATGAGGTATAGTTGACAATAGAGGAGCAATTTGTAAAGGTAGTGAATCCTACGTCTAAATCATAGTTATCATTTTGGGGGTGGCTTTGTAAGCACAGGGATGTATTAAATCCTATAGGTTGGATCCTAAAAGGCAAGCCAACACTACAGTTCCCCTTAGGTTGTACATTGGTAGTATTTGCTGGGATGGCAAGGGGCATGGGTGTACCAAGGGTCATACACAACCAGCAGTCCCCCGCAAGGGTTGGGTTGGTAACATTCAGAGCTCTGAGTGTAGCCTCCAAGATGTTGGAGGTTTGGGTGTCAAGATCTATGCCCCGAGATTTGGGCAGAGCCAAAGGGTGGTACTGTAGGGGCGGATACATGTGCTTAATAATTTCTTCAATCTGTTTCTGAACCATGGCTTCCCTTACCCTGTCTGTTGGCCCACCGCCATCAGACACGTGGATCGGTGCTTGCGGTGGCCAACAAATATCTTTGCCGACCTGCCGCGGCAGGAGGCTTGGGCATATTTAGAGTGCCCTAGAGGGTGGCTATAATCATACTTGCCTCCAAAGGAACCACTATACGTTCTTTGTAAGACGGCCGTTAGGTATATTTTGCCATCTGTGTGAGAACACTGCTGGACACTGTTATAACAGGTAGAGTGTAGCACTATGGCCTTTTGACAATCGCTGGGGCAGGGCCCTGGTTCGCCATTAACCATAGGTATGATTTTGGGCTTCTCAACACATTTCCAGCTTTGTTCGTATCCTCCCCCCATTTGTCTCTTATAAATTAAAAAGGCTGTACTGCTGCCACAATCGGCTATCCGGGTGTAAGAAGTGGGAATCACCCCACTCTTACCTCCTCTGCAGTCGCAAGGGTTTCCAAACAGCTTCAAAAGTAACTCTTGCTTGTTTATTGGGGGTCCCAGTCCGCCGTTAGTCATAGGTATCAGGATCAACATTATTCCTTGTAGTAGGATCTGGGTAATTGTCTCCATGACCTGTAAATAAAGAAAAGCTTGTCTCAGGGAGAGTCTTCTTCCCTGGAGTCTGTTAACTCGTTATCGTTCTCAATGCTCTTATCCACTTGTTTTACTAGGCGTTCAGGGAGCCATCTGGCTGATTTCATTTCTTTGGAGTAAATGCATACTGACCCTCGGCCCCAGATGAGCACAGGGTCTGGCCCGTGCCATGAGTTGTTTAGGGGATCCTTCCACATTACTGAGGCGAATTGTTTCTTTGTTTCCGTTTGCCAAAAGCGAGTAGCTGCTGATGACCCATTGGCATCCAAGTTTAAAAAATTAAGAATAAAGAGTGCATGTGATATTAGATTTCTGGGGGACCCCTTGATGGGGTACCATTCCCCCTTTTTTATTTTATCTATAGTAATTTTGAGGGAAAGGTTAGCTCTTTCTACAATACCTTGGCCTTGAGGGTTATATGGGATGCCTGTTATGTGAGTAATATTCATTTGTTTGCAAAATTTAGAGAAGCCGGAGCTGGTGTAACCAGGACCATTATCAGTTTTAATTTGTTGAGGGCAGCCGAGAACTGAAAAGGTAGTCAAAAGGTGAGCTATTACATTTTTTGTAGCTTCTCCGGTTTGTAGAGTTGCAAATATAAATCCACTATAAGTGTCAATGCTGACATGTATATATTTGAGATTTCCAAACTCAGGGAAGTGTGTGACGTCCATTTGCCATAGAGCATTAGGAATTAAGCCTCGTGGGTTTACCCCTAGATCAGGGGTAGGGAGATGTAGAGTGCAAATAGAGCAAGTTTTAACAATTTGTCTAGCTTGTTCTCTGGTTATTTTAAACATAAGCCGGAGGGTGCGAGCGTTAAGATGATGTAACTGATGAGCTTCTTGTGCTCGGGTTATTTGGGAGGGACTATCAACAATTAGTGAGTAGGCTGATGTGGAGGTCTGCTAGCTGGTTACCTGTTGTCAGTGGCCCAGGTAGGTCAGAATGGGCACGGAGGTGTCCGATAAAGAAAGGGTCAGACCTTTTTCTGATCAAATCCTGTAATTGGCTAAATAATTTGCCAGTCTGAGAGCTATGTTTTATCTGTCCACATGTCTCTAATTGAGGTACAGCTGGGCGATATAAGCACTGTCTGTGTATAGATTAAAGGCTTTCGTGGGGAAGGCTGAAAAAACTGCTATGACAGCATGTAGCTCGGTTATTTGGGCGGAGGAGCTGTTAGTCTGAAATTGGATAGTGCTGGAGTCCCAAACATAGGCAGCTATGCCTGTGGAAGAACCGTCCGTGAAAACGGACAATGCTTTAGGAAGAGGTTTAGTGGAAGTGATCTTTGGAAAGATAAACTCATGTCTGTTGGCAAAATCAATAAGTTTGTTTGGAGGGTAGTGATTGTCTATAGAGCCCGTATAAGAGGCAAGAGCGACTGGCCAAAATTTGGTGGCTTGCATTAGCCAGTCAACTTGCTCTTTAGGGTAAGGTTGAATGATAATATCAGGTTCTTTTCCAAAGTAACGCTTGCCATGATCTCTACCTATCATGATTAAGTCAGAGACTGCTCTATAGTAAGGGTTTAAGACTCGTTTGGGAGATGCTGGGAGATGAACCCACATAAGAGGTGCTGTCTGCCAGAAAACTGCAGTGGGGGAGAGGGTGGTCCTACATATGATGTATTGTAACGGAGAATCGTAATCCATAAAGGTGATGGTTTGATTTTGGATAGCTTGCTCTACTATGGCAATGGCTTTGCGTCCCTCAGCAGTAAGTTCCCTCGGTGAGGTGGGACAGCTATCTCCTTGGAGGATGTCATAAAGAGGCTTAAGCTCATGTTTGGTGAGTCTTAAGTAAGGCATTAGCCAATTTATATCTCCCAATAGTTTTTGGAAGTCATTCAGAGTTTTTAAACTATCTAGTCTGAGGGTTAGTTTTTGAGAGGAGATAGTGGACCCTCTCATTTGGAATCCAAGGTAAGTATAAGGGTCTTTTAGCTGGACTTTATCAGGAGCAATTTGTAGGCCATGAGATTTTAATGCCTGCTGGAGATCAGTATAGCAGCTTAGAACTTCCTCTCCAATTTTGCCTGCTACCAAGATGTCATCCATATAATGAATGATATATAGATCAGGCCATCGGTCTCGAATAGATTGAATAGCCGAGGCTACAAAAGACTGACATAGCGTAGGACTATTTGCCATGCCTTGAGGGAGGACTTGCCACTGGAATCTCTGCATAGGGGCACGGAAATTAATTGAGGGGAGGCTAAATGCAAAACGTTTTTGGTCGTTAGGATGTAAAGGGATGGTGAAAAAACAATCTTTCAGGTCTATGATAATTTTGTAATATCCAAGAGGTATGGCCACAGGGGAGGGAAGGCCTGGCTGTAAAGTTCCCATTAAAACCATAGTTTTGTTAACTGCTCTAAGGTCTTGGAGAAGCCTCCATTTTCCTGATTTCTTTTTAATGACAAAAATAGGGGTATTCCACGGGAATGTGGGATAATATGGCAGCTTGAAGCTGTTCCTGCACCAGCTGCTGGGCTGCTAATAATTTTTCATGGGATAGGGGCCATTGATCAACCCATACTGGATCATCTGAGAGCCAGGTGATCTTATCAGCATGGCCTGCAGGAGTGTCAATGACCCCTATGGAAAATGGCCAAGTCCTGCCCGAGGGGGTCGCGGAACTGGCTCAATGGGGTGAGTAATACCTGTGGAATTTTCCCTAATCCCCTCCCGGGTATATATCCTTGTTTAAACATTTGAAGAGTGACAATTTCATTAGGGCTACAGATGATCATTCCTAGCTGAGCTAATAAATCCCTTCCCCATAAATTAATGGGGAGCCCAGTGATAATATAGGGCTGGATAGTACCTTGGTTGCCTTCCTGGTCCCTCCAAGTTAGTACTTTAGAACTTCTTTTTGGATTTCTACTTTGTCCTATACCTTTAAGATGCGTGAGGGTATCTTCTACTGGCCATGTTTGGGGCCAATCTTCCTCTTTTATAATGGTTACATCAGCACCAGTGTCTACTAAACCAGAAAACTCCTTCCCGTCTAACCATAAAGTCATTAGAGGTTTTTGGGCTGAAAGTACTTCAGACCAGTAGACATCAGATGAACCAAATCCTTGAGCACCTCGGGCACCAATGAGTGCTTTGTTAGTGGTAGAGATAAGAGGAAGGAGTAATAACTGAGCGAATCTCTGACCTGAGGGGACAGTATTAATATTTTTTGGGGAAGAGACCATCACTTTGATTTCTCCAGTATAGACATTATCAATCACTCCGGGTTAACGAAAAAAACCATTGAAACTTGTAAAGAATTTTAGTGAGTTTATTTGAGCCAAATGTCGAATATGCCGGAAGCAGACCTCAACGAATTGAGATTATGCTCCGAAGAATGGGTGGTTGTTACATCTGTATTTATACATTGCCATCAAAGGAGGGACATAGGTGGGCTACTCGAAATTCATTGGATAAGTCAAACGGTGGGAAACCCCTGGGATTGGACAAAAAGTAAAATGATGGACACATGCTTAGGTGGGTACAGGAACAATTAACAGGATAATGAAGGAATTTGAGGCATCTGTCCTGGCGCCTACCACATTTGGTTGTGCCCCAGGGGCTCCAGCAAAAGAAGGAAGTTACAAGTTACCCAGACATCTCACAGATATGTTATCTTAGAGGCAAAAAGGCAAATGGGCTCAGTAAAGAAGATCCAAGTTGATCTTTGTCAGGGAAGATAGCAGCCTAGGAATGACTGCCCACTATAACCTGTTTGTAGTTAAATATTTAATTTTCAAACCATCCTTTGTGGTTATTCCAGGTCTCTGAGTTTGCAAGACCGCCACGCAGGCCTCCCCTGAGCTTGTCAGGTTAGCATGTGGCTCCTTTCGTCCACACCGGGGTACACTAGAAGCCCATCCATAGTGTTACTACTTCTACCAACTATGAGCCCGAAAGTTTCTTTAGGCAAAGGCCCAAACACTCCCGTAAGAAGTGTCTGTACTCCCATCTCTGGAGTTAAGACTGCGTGGGTGGTGGAACTGAGGTCCAATCCGGCACTTCCTGCTGTTGCCCTGAGGAGGCTTGAAACGGATTGTATGTTGCTGGAACAAAGCTGACTGCCCCGTAAATTTGTTTGTGTTTGGGGCCTGGGGCTGGCCCCCATTCCCGTTTCCCTGGCTCTGACTTTGTGGCAGAGGGAGGGGTTGGCCCTGGGCATCCCTTTTTGATTTACATTCATTAGCCCAGTGTTTTCCCCTCTTACATCTAGGGCAGAGCCCTGGAGCGGGTGACTTGGAGGTAGTTGCTGTTTTACCTGCTTTGCAATCCTTTGCAAAGTGACCAATTTCTCCACAACTAAAACACTTATTTTTATTTTGGTGAGACAAAAACTGCCTGACTGTGTAACCCTGCATAGCAGCCATAGCAAGACCTTGCTGATAGGCGGCCCCTATATCTGAGCAAAGGCGAATGTAGCCAGATAAATCAGTTTTCTTTTTATAAGGGCAAATGGCTGCTTGACAAGCCGCGTTAGCATTCTCAAAAGCAAGTTGTTTAACGAAATCAGTCCCCGCCTCAGCACTACCGAAAATTCTACCTGCAGCTGTAATGAGGCGGTGGACAAAGTCAGCAAATGGCTCGTCAGGCCCTTGCTTGATACCAGTGAGTGAGGCGCTCACGTCCCCCTTTGAGGGGATTTTTCTCCAGGCTTTAGTGGCTGCCGCCTGGATCTGAGCAAAAAGACCTGCATCAAACTGCATTTGTTGGTCGCTGGTAGTATAATTACCCTCTCCAGCTAACATGTCATATGTCCAGTTATTGCCAGCTTGCGCATTGCGTCTAGCAGTGTCACGGCAGTTTTCAACATACTCTGATTTCCATAATAAGTAATCGCCCCCCCCCCCCCAATAGGGTGGCGCGAGCCAAGGACCGCCAGTCTCCAGGGGTAAGCCAATTTTCTGCTACTGACTCTACAATAGCCATAGTATAGGGTGCAGTAGCACCATACTGGGCTACCGCTGTCTTAATTTCTTTTATAACTTTAAAGTCAAAACCATTATGGTGCCTCCAAACCTGTCCCTGAGCATCAGTGGTCTCTGTAACGGGAAAAGCCTCTAAATCCCCATGCTCTATGGAAGCTTCAGGTTTAGGTTGGATCTTAGGGGTTGCCCCTCTAACGGGGGGCTTTGGTTTAGGCTTGGGCTCTATATTATTACTCTCCTCAGTTTTACCTGTCTTTAATTCTTCGAGTTGCTGGATTAGTTCTTGATGTTCCTTTTCTAATTTTATTTGTTCCTTTAAAAATTGAATTTTTTCTCGAAGTAGTTTCTGAGGGTCTATGGCAGGACATGCCAAGGCAGGCGCACTGGGCGCAGGAGCATAAGGCGGAGGGTGCTGAGTGAGGGTTGGCCAGTCAGGATTATGGTATTTGGCTGCTTCCTCTTTAAGATCAGCCCAGTCATTATCTCCTAAGCCATCTGAAACCGGGAGAACTTGTTTAAGGGAGGGATAAAGTTTCTTTTCCTTAGGTGGAGCCTCCAGAGACCATTTACTGCTAGAGGGAGACAGAGACCTGAGGTTATGGCTAGGGGGTTTTTCTGGCCGCTCCGTTAAGGAGGGGCTTCCCCCCCCCCCCCCCCCCCAGTGGAGGCATGTGTTCCTGAGGTTTTTTGTGTGAATCTTTTTCTTTTTTGGGGTGAGGACCTTCGTCCTTGCTATCAAATGACATTAAGTCTTCCTCCTCCTTAGGTTTAGAATTTTTAAGTTTTGGGGAAACTCTATCTCTTTTCCCTTCTTGTCTCAATAGCTCTTCTCCTGCCTCAATCGCTCCTGCTATGACGGGGTCTCTTTGTTTCTGAGATAAGATTTCATCTATGAGATTCCAATAGGAAAAAGCAGTAATGGGGACCTTCTCTGGCCCAAAAGTCTGATAATAGTCTTTAAGAGCGTCTCCTACCCGCTTCCATCTTTTTTCATCAATAGTACCTTCCTGTGGAAACCACGGACAAACATCCTTAACATACTCAAAATATTTTAACAATTGTTTTACAGAAACCTTTACCCCTCGTGCCTTTAAAGCCTGTTTTTGTCCCTCTACGAACATTTCATGTTGACTTATTTCTTGTCCCATAATCGCTGTTCACTTACCGAGGTTCAGAAGAAACGCAGGTTCCCGTTTAATCTCCTCCTCCTTTCAGTTTCTTTTTTGCCGGCTCTCCGAACAGCGTTCCTCACGGAGTCCCCCGTGCTCGGACCCACACCTTGGGCGCCACTTTGCCCCGACCCGCGGGTAAAGTCAACGCGGACCCTAGAGGGGGAGTGGGAATGAAAGGACAAGAGGCACAAGAGACGGAGACAAGACAGGCTTTCTGATCAAGTCTCATTTATTGCAAGGTATACGGGGATAGATATAGTCAGGGAGAGTGAAGGAATTCCTCTAATGATGTCAGCGGGAGGGTAGTTAGGCCGTAAATATCAAGAATAGGTTATCTCAACAGAGAGGTCTTGTTGTGCCCCAGCCGCCAGAATGTCTGCCGCCAGGGTGCCTAAGTAATAACTGTCAAGAGCCCCCTGTTGTGCAAACAATGTTATCTTTGGTCATCCAAATGCAGTTCTGGGAGCACAGTTTCCACAACATTGTAAAGGCCCCACTGGTTTTGGGGCGGCTTCCTTGGCAGTTTGGTCTGCGGCTCTATTTCCTCTGGCTTCAATTATCTCCCCTTTCTGATGTCCTTTGCAGTGCACCATTGCTACTGCCCTTGGGAGCCAGATGACCTCTAATAAGGCTAAAAATCTCTTTTTTATTTTTAATGTCCCTTCTGGCTGAAGTTGGTAACCCTCTTTCCTGGGGGATGGCACTGTCAGCTTTTTGTGCCGTGGTTCCCCTATTCAGGGACTGTGCCCAAATGGTGCGATCTAGGGTGACTACTGCTGCCCCTGCATATGAGATGCTATCCTGAACATAACTGCTCCCAACCGTGAACAGTACCTCTGTTATGCCCAGAGTTCAGGGTCCCCAATAATCAACCACCAGGGAGCCTTTTCTCCGATGCAAAAGCAAAGAGTCTTTATTCAAACCCGGGTTTGGCTCCCGGCCTCCTCCTGACGCAGCAGTGAGACCAAAGAGAGGGAACCCCTGGAGAGCGGTAGTTTATAAAGGGTTGGTCATTTTGGGTGGGCTTAGGGAAGTGACGTGGGTTACAGAGATTGCCTAATTTGGACTGAGTCTACTTCTCTACATTCCTATTGGAAGGTTTATGCAACTGTTACATTCTCGCGGTTTTCTAAGAAAAGGAGTCATATACATAGTTACACAGGATGAAGGGTACAGTACATTTTGTGCTGTCCTGCTCTGCCCTTTCATTCCCCCCTTGTCTTGGGACACCCGGCTCAATCATGAGACGGTTTGCATTTCTATTTTGTCTCTTATTTTTAGCTAAGGCCTCTAGTACTACATTCCCCAAAAGTACTGTCCACAGTGAATTCCAGTTCCTCTCCTGCAGGTGTCGAGTTTCCTCCTGGCCTTCTGGAGCCCAGGCTAAGGATCTCACGGGTGGTTGCCAGGATCCAGGCCGTTTCTTGGTGCAGGAGCTGGAAGTGGTGTAGCCAGGTCTGGACGCCGTCTACTTTAATAGCCATGGGCGTGCTCAGGATAACAGTGTAGAGTCCCTTTCAGATTGGGGTGAGTCCTTGGGCAGTTAACTTCTTTACCCACACCGAGTCCCTGGGCTGGAAGGGATGTACAGGGTCTGCAGTGGGCACTGGTAGAGCATCACGAACAAGCTTATGGGTGGCTCTCTGGGTATACTGCAGAGCCTGTAAGGACTTGAGTAAGGGAATGGTTATGAATTCCAGCTTTCAGTTTCTTCCTGACCCTGGAAAGGAAGTGGCAGGGGGGGAGGTCTATCATATATGATCTCTAAAAGGGGGAAACCCCTACCGGTAGGGGGTACACCTGGCCCATAAGAGGGTGAAGGGCAGGAGGTTGGTCCAGTTTTCACCGGTTTCTAGGATAAATTTAGTTAAATTCTTTTTTTGAGTCTTGCTCATGCCTGTCCTAAGGCTTGAGCTATATTTTGAGATATCTTGGCTACAAAGACGGGGCTGTTATCTGATCCTATGACTACTGGCAGCCTGAATCTAGGTATAATCTCCTAGCAACTATAGAGGTAGTTTCTGTCCTAGTGGGGTATGCTTCAACCCAACCCGAGAAGGTGTCTATGAGAACTAGCAGGTACTTGTACTCTGATGCTGGTGGCTTAATTTCTGTGATATCTACCTCCTAATGCTCTCCTGGGGAATTTCCCTGGGGCCTGAATTCCCAGGGGGACCTTCTTACCTTGCTTAGTATTTATCTGTGCACAAACTGTACTTCTAGTGACTATGCTTTTAATTATTTTATCTAAGAGTACCTGCCTTGCAGAAGTTCAGAAGTCTTGGTGACGCCAAGGGGGTAGCCTGGTGTAACTGGGTAACTAACGTCTGACCTATAGCATCTGGGACCAACAGTCTGTCATCTGGTAGGGTACACCAACCATCCAGGTCCTTTAATAGCTTGCTTCTGTTCTGCCAATTCCTCCTCTTATTTGGTGTAAGAGGGGGTCTGCGTAGGTCCAGGTCCGCCAGGGTTACTAAAACTTGTAAAGGCCCCACTGGTTTTGGGGCGGCTTCCTTGGCAGTTTGGTTTGTGGCTCCATTTCCTCTGGCTTCAATTGTCTCCCCTTTCTGATGTCCTTTGCAGTGCACCATTGCTACTGCCCTTGGGAGCCAGATGACCTTTAATAAGGCTAAAATTTCTTCCTTATTTTTAATGTCCTTTTTCACTGCAGTTGGTAACCCTCTTTTCCGGTGGATGGCACTGTGTCCCCATCGGAAGGCCTGGATTAAGACCAAAAGCTGGACTTTCTGTGCCATGGTTCCCCTATTCAGGGACTGCACCCAAATGGTGCAGTCCAGGGTGAACTACCGCTGCTCCTGCATATCGGATGCCATCCTGAACATAACTGCTCCCAACCGTGAACAATACCTTGTCTGGTGATGATAGTGGGGCATCTGTCAGGTCTGGGCAAGCCATTTGTACTGCGTCTTTTACCTCCATGCAGTCATGAATGGGTTCCTCTGGGTCATCATCTGGGAGCAGGCTGGCAGGGTTGATGTCCAGTGTCTTATGGAACCGGACGCAGGGCTGGTCCAGGAGAAGAGTTGGCACTGGGTGATCCTGGTGTTTGATATTTATCTCTCCAGAGCACCTCGAAGGAGGGCCTTCACACCATGGGGTGTTGTCAGGGCTAGTTCCTGGCCCAGAATCTGCTTACCTGCCTCCTTTACCAGCAATGCTGTGGTGGCCACTGCCCGGAGGCACGCTGGCCACCCTGCTGCCACGGGGTCTAGCCTCTTAGACAGATAGGCAACAGGTCTCTTCCAGGGACCTAGAGTCTGAGTGAGAACCCCTTTGGCAATGCCTCTTACCTCACTCACGTGGAGGTGGAAGGGCTTTGTGACGTCTGGTAAGGCTAGAGCAGGTGCTGAGATGAGAGCCTTCTTTAGCTCCTCAAAGGCCCATTGTTCTACTTCGGTCTAGTTCAGCGGCTGCGTTCCCCCAGTACTTGAGTCTAGAGGTTTAGCAATCTCTATGAGCCCCGGTATCCACAGGTTGTAGTATCCAACTGCCTCTAAGAATTCCCGCTCCGTCCCCCTCAAAGGATATGGTGGCAGTCCAAATAGTTTCTGTAGGAGGTCACATCTACACAGGGGGTACGGGCATTCTGGCATGACCAGAAATGAATGCGTTACCGTGTTCTCTCCGAGGTCCATAGTCCTTTTTGATGTCTAAGGAAAACAGGCAATTTGTCTGGTGGCTTCCTGGACTGCTGTCTTCTTAGAGGTTACGGGTCCTATCGGCTCTGTCAAGACTGAATAGGCTGCTCTAGTGTCCACCAGGAAACTAACAGGTCTGCCCCCCACTTGTAAGGTTACCCTGGGGGCTTAATGGAAAGGAACCCGGTCCTATCAGTCCTTTTCCTCTAAGTTAAAGACCCTTGGAGTCTGAGTTCCCCTTTCTGCTTCTCTAGCTAACTGCCAGGACATTTTCTCTTCTAGTGCCTCTGGTTCTTACAATAGGCATATTAATTCCTTCCTATTTGCTGCTGGCTTTTTCTTCCTTCTAACATTTCTCTGTTCTCCTTCTTACTATAATACAAACCTTTACAAATTTCACAATTTTAAATTAGCCTTCAAACCTTCTTCTATGTCTTTCAAAAATGCATAACCATGCCTCAAATCTTCTATTATTTTAAAATATTTAGAAAAGGCAGAGGGAGAAGGGAGCAGGCCCAGCCTCTTGAATTTCAAACTGTCATATTTTTCCTACAGATAAGAATCTCAGAGTTCTGATAAGCCTGGAAAGGGGAATTTCTAGCTGCCGCCTTTAAGCCCCCTAACAGAAACAGTGAAAAGTGTCCAAGGAGTCACCGAGGGTTCTTGGGTCTCATTGGGGTGGAGGGGGTCACAAGGGAATTTCCTCCTCATTGCTGCCTCTAGTCACTTAAAACAACCCCTGGAGAGGATGGACACCAGGTGGGCAGAGGCAGGGAGTGCGGCGCGGGTCCCACTGAGGCATTTTCATCTGGCAGTCCACTCTCTGTTCCCACTAGGAAAAGCGCTTGCCTCCTGCTAACGAAGGTGGCATGGGGGAACGGTGACCTCTACACTGTAATCAGACTCCCTGACCTTTCTGAAAAGCCACTCTGCTTGAGTGTGTTTCTATTAAAAATTACTGATTTCAAAATTATAACTTAAGAGTTGCCACACACACACAAGGACTAAGTGGCCTATAAAATATTTTCCTTTTCTTTTAAAGGTTTTACAATGTACATTAATCACATCAAACTTAATGGCTAATTGAGACAAACACTTCTGAGACTGTTCCTCCACCACTGATTAAGACTGGGTGGTGGCAGGTGTCAGAAATAAGATTTATTTAGGTTTTGAGCTTGCTGGGCAGACTTGGTGACTTTGCCAGCTCCAGCTTCCTTCTTATAGTTAATTTTAGAATGTGGTCCCTGCTTTAAATCTCTTTGGACTACAATTGTTATAATTTTATATCTTTAAATTAATAAATATAGACAGAAATGTTGTTAGGCAGGCCGATTCCCCCTCTGACGGGGAGAAAACACCCCTGGGAAAAAAGAATCCCAGTGGCCACTCGGGGGGGTTGCTACCCGTCAGAGCACTCAGCCTTAAACAAATTAAATGTTTCTTATTTCTTTTTACAGACTTCTATATATGAACAAATAATTATAACCAGGCAGACAACAAAATATTAAACAAACATCTGTCCTTATATCATTTCAATAAATAAGTATTCTTACATTCTTGGGATCTAAGCAGATAACAGGAACACTGCCTCTAAGTCCCCTGATGGGGGCCTCCCTTTCCTATCGTCGCTTTTTCTGGCTTCTGCCATAGGCCAGTGGGCGGGACCAGTGTGTTGAAGGAAAAGTCATCCTGCAGTCTGGCTCGGGGAGGGACAGGTTACACATAGAGCGTTATTTCAGGAGAGGCAAAACCTTGATAAAAGCTCAGTAATCCAATCACACAAAGGTTAAACAGGAAGGGAAGAACCACTCAATGTCCTCTGAGAGGATTTTAACAAACTGATAACAAACTGACAAAACCTTGACAAATCAAAACTCAACAAATAATATATACATATAGGGCCCAATTATGACAGAAAATATAAGACAAAAAGACAAAACAAACAGTCCTGATACCAACATGACAAAACACAAAACAAACACCTGTTGAGAGGGAGAGCCTCCAGCCCTTTCTGGGGGGGGGGGGGTCCCTCTCTCCTCTCGCAGGAGGAGATTTCTTGTGAGCTGAAAGCCTGGATGGCCTCCTGAAAGAAAAGATTTTTAATCCAGTTACAGATGCTATTAGAATCAGAATGAGAGAGGAAGGGAAAGATCAGGTTGTGTCCTCTATGAGGATCCTAATAACTGAAAAGAGTCAGTTAAACAAACGGTTAACGGGGTCTATAAAGAGTTAATAGTAACTTCAGCCTTAATTTCACGTTGGACTATGATGTCACAGGCAGGGACAGGGCCTGTAAATCTCTCCGCCCTGTGAAGCTGTTAGCTGGGAGTCTCCCAGCACCAAAAGAGATAAGGAAGCTGTAAATAAAAGTTCTTTTGTTCTTTGAAATGTTATAAATGGATACTTTTAAATCAACCCTAGGACTTTAAAATTCAATTTAATACAGTAAATTCACAAATCAGAGCAAACTGAAACCTTCATTTATACAAACAGAGGAATTTTTATCATCTAAGTGGGCTGATTCCCTCTCTGACGGAGAACAAAGGACTCTAAGAAAAAGGTGTCTCAGCAGCTGCTAAAGACCTTTGTATTCCGCCATAGCAGGTCCGCCCCATCTTTAAATAAATTAAACAGCAGAAAGAGATAACAAATACTTTCACATTTATATTTATATACCAAACAGTCTGAGTTTTTGACTCCTATTAGATATTTACCAGAGTTTAAACAGTCACCTGATTAATTTGCCTGAGGAAGCTCTATGGCCTCCGGGGGAGGGAGGGGTTAAGCTCCCCTTTCCACTCACTTGGAGTGGACTGAGTCTATCCCATAATGTCCGTCCAGTAAGTCCACAGAAGTCCACAGAAAGACACAGAAACCAAACAGACAAAGACACTGAAAAACTGGACGATGGCCCTGTGCCAACCAGCGGGAGCGACCCGCTTCGTCCCAGAGTTTTGAGGGGAAGCCACTCCCCTCCAGACGGGGGTTTTTACGCCCCTCCAGATGGAGAATCAGAGCGTCCTCTGACCCTCCTACCCTAGATCCACCTGTGCGTCCACTTAGACCGTTTTTGGGCACTTCAGACTTGGCTTCAGAAGCGAGCTCGCACAGAACAGACAATACAGACACTTACTGCGGTCAGTCAGCAGTCAGACTCTTCGGATCGGGTCCCTCCTGGGTATTGGGGAACCCTGGGAAAGCCCCCAAATGTTATGCCCAGAGTTCAGGGTCCCCAATAATCAACCACCAGGGAGCCTTTTCTCCGATGCAAAAGCAAAGAGTCTTTATTCAAACCCGGGTTTGGCTCCCGGCCTCCTCCTGACGCAGCAGTGAGACCAAAGAGAGGGAACCCCTGGAGAGCGGTAGTTTATAAAGGGTTGGTCATTTTGGGTGGGCTTAGGGAAGTGACGTGGGTTACAGAGATTGCCTAATTTGGACTGAGTCTACTTCTCTACATTCCTATTGGAAGGTTTATGCAACTGTTACATTCTCGCGGTTTTCTAAGAAAAAGGAGTCATATACATAGTTACACAGGATGAAGGGTACAGTACATTTTGTGCTGTCCTGCTCTGCCCTTTCACCTCGTCTGGTGATGATAGGGGGACATCTGTCATGTCTGGGAGAGCTGTTTGTACTGCGTCTGTTACCTCTGTGCAGTCATGAATGGGTTCCTCTGGATCATCATCTGGAAGCAGGCTGGCAGGGTTGATGGCCAGTGTCTTATGGAACTGGATGCGGGGCTCACTCACGTAGAGGTGGTAAACAGCAGTTTTCTTCGTGAAGTCAGGCAAGTCTAGGGCAGGTGCTGAGATGAGAGCCTTCTTTAGCTCCTCAAAGGCCCGTTGTTCCACTTCAGTTCAGTTCAGTGGCTGCGTTCCCCCAGTACTTGAGTATAGAGGTTCAGCAATCTCCACGAACCCCGGTCCACAGTCCTCTTTGATATCCAAGGAATACAGGCAGTTTGTCTGGTAGCTTCCTGAACTGATGTCTTCTTAGAGGTTACGGGTCCCATCGGCTCTGTCAAGACTGAATAGGCTGCCCCAGTGTCTACCATGAAACTAACAGGTCTGTCTCCCACTTGTAAGGTTACCCTGGGGGCTTAATGGAAAGGAGCCCCAGTCCTGTCAGTCCTCTTCCTTTAAGTTAAAGACCTTTGGAGTCTGAGTCTCCCCTTTTGCTTCTCTAGCTAACCTGCCAGGACATTCTCTCCTCCAGTGACTCTGCTTCCCATAATAGGTATACTAATTCCTTTTTATTTGCTGCTGGCCTTAAGGAATTAGTATACCTATTATGGTATACTAATACCATAATAGGTATACTAATTGAGGCTGCTAATTGATTAAAAAGCAGTCCAGCACCCTGTTCCCAGGCCTCCAGCCACTTGAAATGCAAACTGCTACATTTTTCCTAAGAGATAATGGGGGAATTTCTAGTTGCCATCTTTAAGCCCCCCAAAAGAACACACCTTTAAGCCCCCCTAACAGAACACGGTGAAAAGTGTCCAAGGAGTCGCTGGGGGTTCTTGGGTCTCATTGGGACGCAGGGGGTCACAAGGGAATTTCTCTCTTAGCCGCTTCTCCAGCTACTCAAAACAACCCCTGGAGGGGATGGATTGGATGCCGGGTGGGCGGAGGCAGGGAGTGTGGCTCGGGTCCCAGGTGGCGAAGGAGGTGTTCCCACCGAGGCGTTTTTATCTGGCAGTCCACTGAGAAAAGCGCTTGCCTCCTGCCAACAAAGGTGGCATGGGGGAAACCTTGTGACCCTTACACTGCAATCAGACTCCCTGACGTTTCTGAAAAGCCCCTCTGCTTGAGTGTGTTTCCATTAAAATTACTGATTTTAAAACTATAACTTAAGAGTTACCACACACACACAAGAACCAAGTGGCCCACAAAATATTTTCCTTCTCTTCTAAAGATTTTGCAATGTACTGTAATCATTAACCACATCAAACTTAAATGGCCAATTGAGACAAACACTTCTGAGACCGTTCCTCCACCACTGATTAAGACTGGGTGGCGGCAGGTGTCAGAAATAAGATTCAGTTAGTTTTTGAGCTTTCTGGGCACACTTGGTGACTTTGCCAGCTCTGGCTTCTTTCTTGTAAATAGTTAAGTTTAGAATGTGGTCCCTGCTTTTAACCTCTTTGGACTACAATTGTTATAACTTCATACCTTCAAATTAATAAACATAGACAGAAATGTTGTTAGGCAGGCCGATTCCCCTCTGACAGAGAGCAAGCACCCCTGGGAAAAAGGAATCCCAGTGGCCACTCGGGGGAGTTGCTATCCGTCAGAGCACTCAGCCTTAAACAAATTAAATGTTTCTTTTTTCTTCTTACAGACTTCCACACTGACATGAACAAATAATTATACCCAGGCAGAAAAACAAAATATCAAACAAATATCTGCATTTATACTCTTTTAGTAAACAAGTATTCTTGGGATCTGAGTAGATAACAGGAACAGACGTGGGGACCTCCCTTTCCCACATCCCAGGACAGGATTCTTGACCCATGTTTCAGCAAAATAGAAATAGCACTCATGTTGGACAAAGGAAACAACACTAATAGACTTGCAAACTCTGCCACCCCGCCGCAGCCGCCGCTTTTTCTGGCTGCCGCAGGCCAGTGGGCGGGATCAGTGTGTTGAAGGAAAAAAAAAAGTTAAAATCACTCAATGTCCTCCAAGATGATTTCAACAAACTGACAAAACCTTGCTAAATCAAAACTCAACAAATAATACACACATAGGGCCCAAATATGAAAGACAAACACAAGACAAAAAGACAAAACAAACAGTCCTGACACCAACACGACAAAAACACAAAACAAACACCTGTCGAGAGGGAGAGCCTCCAGCCCCTTCTTGGGGGTCCCTCTCTCCTCTCACCTTGGGCCAAGGACACCGTCATGTCCTCCGGCCAGAGTCTGGAGGTTATGCTGCGTCCAGCCCTCCAACAGACTCACCCTTGAGATCTCAACCTAGGTGCCTTACCTCCTGTGAGACCTGTCTCTCTGTTTTCAATAAATCCTTGCAGCTCCTGTCTCCGGCTAAGGTCCCCGAAAGGAGGGAGAGCCTCCAGCCCCTTCTGGGGGGTCCCTCTGACCTCCCTCTCGGGAAGGAGAGCCTCCAGCCCCTACTGGGGTGGTCCCTCTCTCCTCTCGCAGGAGGGAGAGCCTCCGGCCCCTTCTGGGGGGTCCCTCTCACTTCCCTCTTGGGAAGGAGAACCTCCAGTCCCTTCTGGGGAGTCCCTCTCACCTCCCTTGAGCGGAAGAGCCTCCAGCCCCTTCTGGGGGGTCCCTCTCACCTCCCTCTTGGGTATCTCGCTGGGGCCTCCAAATGTTGTGGGGTTGAACCTTGGAGTCAAAAATAAGACCACCGGAGGCTGCTAATTGATTAAAAAAGCAGGCAAGGATTTATTAAAAACTGGCCAGGACAGCCGCAAGGGCACCTCACGCAGGTGGCCACCCTCACGACCGCACTGTCCCAGGTGTAGGCAGTCCTTTTAAAGGTCTAAACCACAAGAATTTTCCTTTTTCTAAATGCTAAATTCTAAATTCTAGACATTGGAATGCAGACTTATCTTGCGAAAGCAAATTGTACAAAAGCAGGACTGAGCAGGGTTAATAATCTCTAAAGGTAGTCAACTCCTGGAGCCACTGAGTCAGTGGGAATCAATCTTCTGTGGTTCTGATCCACAGGCACAGGAAAATAACCTTTGTGAGTTTCCAGGTCTCAATCTGTAGCTGAGGTAACCACCCTATTGTTTAAGCAAGTAAGTGAGTGCAGAAGCCAGAATAGCAGGGTTAAAATTTAAAAAGCAGTTTTTACCTAAGTATGTTTGCTACCATATTTCAAGAAGAGTGTACAAAGTTATTTGTACATGTGGGAAAGTCCCATAATTAGAGCAGAAGGCCAATTATAGGACACTGCAAGGAACCACTAGTAATTCAGAGCAAATAATAGTGAATGGAACAGAATTGTGAGAATGCAAGTGGAAAAGACAACAAAATATAAGTCTATAGCATAGAAAGGTTGTACACTGCAGAAAACCCTATAAATACAGCAAAGTGCACATTAAAACAGTCTTTGAAACCACTAGAATTCACTGAAAGAAAGCATTAAACAGTAAAATAGTTGAGAGACAAGTGTATATAGCTTCTCAATTTCACAGATGAGTGTACAAATTTGTTTTTTACATGTGGGGAGGTCCCATAAGTAGAGCAAAAGGCAAGATATAGGACACGGCAAGAAACCAGTAGTAATTCAGAGCAAATACTAATGAATATCACAGAATTGTGAGAGAACAAGTGGAAAAGACATCAAAATGTAAGTCTCTAGTCTAGAAAGGATGTTGTACACTGGAGTAATCCTTGAAATAGAGCAAGTACACATTAAACCAGTCTTTGAAACCAGTAGAATTCACTGAAAAGTAGCATTAAACTAAATCACACTTGGGAGAAAAGTGTATATTGCATCTCCCCTTCAGAGAAGAGTGTAGAAAGGTGTTTGTACGATGAAGGTAAGTCTGGTAACTGTAGCAGAAAGCCAATTGTAAGACATTGTAAAAAGACTAGAAACTAACTGTAAAATAGCAGTAAATTGAACAGAATAGTTAGATTATGAAGGGAAAATACATCACAATTGTAGGGTATAGTAATGAAAGTGTTTCGTACATGCGGGATATCCTTGAAATAGAGCAGTAAGCACATTTAAGCAGCTTTAGAAACCACTATAATTCCCTGAAAAGTAGAATTAAACTGTAAATCATACTTGGGAGACAAGTGTATATTGCTTCTCCACTTCAGAGAAGAGGGTAGAAAGGTGTTTATACAATTCAGGAAAGTCTGCTAACTGTAGCTGAAAGCCAATTGTAAGACATTGTAAGAAAGACTAGGAACTAACTGAAAAATAGCAGTAAATTGAACAGAATAGTGAGAGAGCAAGAGGAAAAGAGATCACGATGTTAGGATACAGTAATGACAGTGTTTCATACAATGCGGGAAATCCTAGAATAGAGCCAAGAGCACATTTAAGCAGCTTGGGAAACCACTAGAATTCACTCAAAGTAGCATTAAACTGTAAAACAGTTGAGAGACAAGTGTATAAAGTTTCTCAAGTTCAAAGAGGAGTGTATAAAGTTTTTTGTACATGTGGTGAAGTCCCATAAGTAGAGCAGGAGGATAATTATTGGACAGTGCAAGGAACCACTAGTAATTCAGAGCAAATAATAATGAATATAAAAGAATTGTGAGAGAACAAGTGGAAAAGACATCAAAATATAAGTCTATAGTCAGGAAAGAATGTTGTACACTACAGAAATTATTGAAATAGAGCAAGTGCACATTAAACCAGTCTTTGAAACCAATAGAATTAACTGCAAAGTAGCATTCAACTGTACAACAGTTGAGAGAAAAGTGTATATAGCTTCTGAAGTTCACAGAAGAGTATACAAAGATGTTTGTATATGTGCGGAAGTCCCATAATTAGAGCAGAAGTCCAATTATAGGACACTGCAAGGAACCACTAGTAATTCAGAGCAAATAATAGTGAATGGAACAGAATTGTGAGAATACAAGTGGAAAAGACAACAAAATATTAGTCTATATTATAGAAACGTGTTTGTACACCGCAGAAAACCCTTTAAATAGAGCAAAGTGCACATTAAACCAGTCTTTGAAACCACTAGAATACACTGGAAAGTAGCATTAATATGTAAAACAGTTGAGAGACAAGTTTATATAGCTGCTGTAGTTCACAGAGGAGTGCACAAAGTTGTTGTTGGTACATGTGAGGAAGTCCCATAAGTAGAACAAAAGGCAAGTTATAGGACACTGCAAGAAAGCAGTAGTAATTCAGAGCAAATACTAATGAATATCACAGAATTGTGAGAGAAGAGTGTAAAAGACATCAAAATGTAAGTCTCTAGTCTAGAAAGGATGTTGTACACTTCAGAAATCCTTGAAATAGAGCAAGTGCACGTTAAACCAGTCTTTGAAACCACTAGAATTCAGTGAAAAGTAGCATTAAACTGTAAATCATACTTGGGAGAAAAGTGTATATTGCTTCTCCACTTCAGAGAAGAGTGTAGAAAGGTGTTTGTACAATGCAGGTAAGTCTGGTAACTGTAACAGAAAGCCAATTTAAAGACCTTGTAAGAAAGACTAGCAACTAACTGCAAAATAGCAGTAAATTGAACAGAATAGTTAGATTATAAAGGGAAAATACATCACAATTTTTTGGGTATAGTAATGAAAGTGTTTTGTACGTGCGGGATATCCTTGAAATAGAGCAATAAGCACATATAAGCAGCTTTAAAAACCACTATAATTCACTGAAAAGTAGCTTTAAACTGTAAATCATACTTGGGAGACAAGTGTATATTGCTTGTATACTTCAGAGAAGAGTGTGGAAAGGTGTTTTTACAATGCAGGTAAGTCTGATAATTACATTAGAAAGCCAATTGTAAGACATTGTAAGAAAGAGGAGGAACTAAGAGCAAAATAGCAATAAATTGAACAGAATAGTGACAGAGCAAGTGGAAAAGAGATCACCATGTTAGCATACAGTAATGAAAGTGTTTCATACAATGCGGGATATTCTAGAATAGAACAAAGAGCACATTTAAGCAGCTTTGGAAACCACTAGAATCCACTCAAAGTAGCATTAAACTGTAAAACAGTTTAGAGACATGTGTATATAGCTTCTCAAGTTCAAAGAAGAGTGTATACAGTTGTTTGTACATGTGGTGAAGTCTCATAAGTAGAGTAGAAGGCCAATTATAGGACACTGCAAAAAACCAGTAGTAATTCAGAGCAAATAATAATGAATATAAAAGAATTGTGAGAGAACAAGTTGAAAAGACATCAAAATGTAGGTCTATAGTCTAGAAAGGATGTTGTACACTGCAGAAATCCTTGAAATAGAGCAAGTGCACATTAAACCAGTCTTTGAAACCAATACAATTCACTGCAAAGTAGCATTCAACGGTACAACAGTGGAGAGACAAGTGTATATATCTTCTCAAATTAAGAGAAGAGTGTACAAAGTTGTTTGTACATGTGGGGAAGTCCCATAATTAGAGCAGAAGGCCAATTATAAGGCACTGCGAGGAACCACTAGTAATTCAGAGCAAATAATAGTGCATAGAACAAAATTGTGAGAATACAAGTGGAAAAGACAACAAAATATAAGTCTATAGTATAAATAGGTCTTTGTACACTGCAGAAAACCCTTTATTTATTTATTTATTTATTTATTTATTTATTTATTTTTATTAAGGTATTATATGTGTACATGTCTTACCATTGGCCCCCCCACCCCACTGCCATATATGCCCTCACCCCCCAGAGATTTGCGTCCATTGGTTATGCTTATATGCATGCATACAAGTCCTTCGCTTGACCTCTTATCTTCCCCACCTCTTCTTAACCTTCCTGCTGTAATTTGACAGACTGTTTGATGCTTTACTGCCTCTGTATCTATCTTTTTGTTCAACAGTTTATAATGTTCTTTATTATCCATAAATGAGTGACATCATGTGGTATTTTTCTTTCATTAACTGGCTTATTTCACTCAGCATAATGTTCTCCAATTCCATCCAGGTTGCTGCAAATGGTAAGAATTCCTTCTTTTTTGTGGCAGCATAGTATTCCATTGTGTAGATGTACCCTAGTTTTCTGATCCAGTCATCAGCTGATGGGCACCTAGGCTGTTTCCAGATCTTAGCTATTGTAAATTGTGCTGCTATGAACATAGTGGTGCATATATCCTTTCTCATTGGTGTTCCCAGTTTCTTAGGATATATTCCTAGGAGTGGGATTACTGGGTCAAAAGGGAGTTCCATTTTCAGTTTTTTGAGGAAACTCCATACTCTTCTCCACAGTGGCTGCACCAGTCTGCATTCCCACCAGCAGTGCACGAGGGTTCCTTTTTCTCCGCATCCTCACCAACACTTGTCATTTGTTGATTTGTTGATGATAGCCATTCTGACTGGTGTGAGATGGTACCGCATTGTTGTTTTGATTTGCATCTCTCGGATAATTAGTGACGTTGAGGATGTTTTCATGTGTCTCTTGGCCTTCCTTCTGTCTTCTTTTGAAAAGATTCTATTTAGGCCGAAACCGGTTTGGCTCAGTGGATAGAGCATCGGTCTGCGGACTGAAGGGTCCCAGGTTCAATTCCGGTCAAGGGTATGTACATTGGTTGCGGGCACATCCCCGGTGGGGGGTGTGCAGGAGGCAGCTGGTCGATATTTCTCTCTCATCGATGTTTCTAGCTCTCTATCCCTCTCCCTTCCTCTCTGTAAAAAATCAATAAAATATATTTTAAAAAAAAGAAAAGATTCTATTTAGGTCCGTTGCCCATTTTTTACTTGGATAATTTATCTTCCTTTTATTAAGTTGTATAAGCTGCCTGTAGATGTTGGAGATTAAACCTTTATCAGTGATACCATTTGCAAATATGTTCTCCCATACAGTGGGCATTCTTGTTGTTTTGTTGATAGTTTCTTTTGCTGTAAAAAAAAAAAAAAAGCTTTTTTATTTTGATGTAGTTCCATTTGTTTATTTTCTCTTTAGCTTCAATTGCCTTAGGGGCAGTATCGGTGAGGAAGTTCTTTTGGCATATGTCTGAGATTTTGCTGCCTGTGGATTCCTCTAGTATTTTTATGGTTTCCCGTCTTATGTTTAAGTCCTGTATCCATTTTGAGTTTATTTTTGTGTATGGTGTCAGTCGGTGATCTAGCTTCATTTTTTTTGCATGTATCTGTCCAATTTTCCCTACACCATTTATTGAAGAGACTGTCTTGATTCCATTGTATGTTCATGCCTCCTTTGTCAAATATTAATTGAGTGTAGTGGTTTGGGTCAATATCTGGATTCTCTATTCTATTGCATTGATCTATATGTCTGTTTTTGTGCCAGTACCAGGCTGTTTTGAGAATAGTGGCTTTGTAATACAGCTTGAAATCTGGTATTGAGACCCCTCCTACTTTATTCTTCTTTCTCAGGATTGCTGTGGCTATTCGGGGTCTTTTTTTATTCCAGATGAATTTTTGAAGAGTTCTTTCAAGGTCTATGAAATATGCCGTTGGTATTTTAATGGGGAGTACATTGAATCTATAGATTGCTTTGGGTAGTATGGAGATTTTAATGATGTTGATTCTACCAATCCATGAACATGGTATGTTCTTCCATCTGTTTACGTCTTCCTCTATCTCTTTTTTCAGTGTCCTGTAGTTTTCCGCATATAGGTCTTTTGCCTCCTTAGTTAGGTTTATTCCTAGGTATATTAATTTTTTCGGTGTGATGGTAAATGGGATTGCCTTTTTAGTCTCTCTTTCTGTAAGTTCACTATCGGTGTATAGAAAGGCCATAGATTTCTTAGCATTTATTTTGTATCCTGCTACAATGCTGAATTCATTTATTAAGTCTATTAGTTTTGTGACGGAGTCTTTCAGATTTTTTATGTACAATATCATGTCATCTGCAAATAAAGACAGCTTTATTTGTTCTTTTCCAATTTGGATCCCTTTTATTTCTTCTTCTTGTCTAATTGCAATGGCTAATACTTCCAGTACTATGTCAAACAGTAGTGGTGAGAGTGGGCATCCCTGTCTTGTCCCTGTTCTTAGGGGAAATGGTTTTAGTTTTTGTCCATTGAGTATGATGTTTGCTGTGGGTTTATCATATATCGCTTTTATTATGTTGAGGTATGAGCCTTCTATTCCCACCTTGTTGAGAGTTTTTATCAAGAAAGGGTGTTGTATTTTGTCAAATGCTTTTTCTGCATCAATTGATATGACTATGTGATTTTTATCTCTCAATTTTATTTATTTATTTATTTATTATTATTTTTTTTAAATTTCTTTATTGATTAAGGTGTCACATATTTGTCCTCATCCCCCCATTCCCATCCCACACCCCTCCCCATGGATGCCCCAATCCCCTGTTGAACTTAACCATTGGTTAGGCTCTTATGCATGCACACAAGACCTTTGGTTGATCTCTCCCCCCTCCCCCCACCCTCCCCTATCCTCCCTCTGAGGCCCGATAGTCCGATCGGTGCCTCCTTGTTTCTGGTTCTGTTCTTGTTCATCAGTCCATGTTGTTCATCATTTCCCCTAGATGAGCGAAATCATGTGTCACTAGATATGTACTTATAAGAATTGAATGTGCGACGGGCAATAATAGTTATGCTGACAGGCAAAAAATCAGTCTGTAGTGAGTTTCTTTCTGGACCAACAGTTCTTTTGAGACCCAATATCAATGTCCACCAGTTCCTTATGAGTACATGTCGGCACTGACCCCTCAGCTCTGGATGGTGGACAAATGGTGATAATGCAGGTCCGACTCCCTCTGGTTTGGTCTCGGCCAGACCCATGGGGGCACGGCTTCACCCGGACCCGGGACCCAGGCTCACCCGGATCCAGGGGCCCGCGGCCTCACCCGGACCCGGGACCCAGGCTCACCCGGATCCAGGGGCCCGCGGCCTCACCCGGACCCGGGACCCAGGCTCACCCGGATCCAGGGGCCCGCGGCCTCGCCCGGACCCGGGACTCAGACTCACCCTGACCCAGTTCCCAGCCTCACCTGGACCCAGGGGCGCGCAGCTTCACCCGGATCCGGGACCCAGCGGGGTTTCGTCTTCTTGATCCCATTTCCTGTTGGTCAATTCCATCTCAGTAATTCCTTCGGCCATTTTCTCAGAGCTCCAGGGCAGCCGCCGCAGAACTCGTTGGGCGGCGGGCTCGGCGAAGCTCCGGTGTGGCCGGTGCGCGGCAGCGGGCTGGTCCGGGGTGGCTGCGTCGGCCCTTGGGTCTGCAGCGGTGGCCAGTCACCGAGCGTGCGCACCTGGCCGCTTCCGGGGCGTTGAGATACTTGAAGGACTCGGAGGTCAGCAAGCGCGGAGTCTCCCACCCCATGTCTCCCAGGGGCTCGTCTGTCCGTGCTCGGCAGCGAGTGGGGCCTTCCCCTCAGCCGGAGACCGCCGGGGGAACTGCGCCGAGCACGTTCCAGGCCGCCACTGTGTCGTCTGAGCCGTAGTTCTTAAAGTGTGATCTTTGGGTCACCGGCATCAGCATCATCCCGAGTACCCCTCTCTTTTATTCTAGTTGTAGAGCATCTGCTCAGTCAGCCCTCCGGTGGTTCTGGATGGTGTCTGCTCCGCTCTCCCATCGTAGACTCAAAATTGTTGTGGTAGGCAGCAATCAGGCTTCCGCCCTATGCCTGCATCTTGGTCTTCCTTTGATATAGTTAAGTCTTGATTGTTGTTGGTGTCGCTGGGAGGAATTGTCCTCCAGGCCAATTGGCCGTGCAGATCCTCTGTGTCTATAAAGGAAGAGTTGCTGTGTAGGAGACAGATTTATGGGCCGGGTCTTGGTGCAGCAAGGCTTTGGCGCTCATTGATTCTGCCTCTGGAATGTGTTCTTTATGCGAGTGGTTGAAATCTGGTGTCATCTCACACCGACCACTAGATGCCCTCGTTTCTGGGTCTCCAATGGTGTGTAGGTCAGCTACTACCTGAGACCACTCAGCAGGACTTACGGCAAAAACTGCAGTTTCCTCCTCCTGTCTGAGCGTCCCTAGAGCAGTCCGACTAGAACCGCAGTTTATCTGGTCAAGCTGCCATAGGGCAGGCCACCCACATGCAAAAGCCGTTGCTTGGAGCCCAGGTGTGCCTGCAAGACGTGCGGGGCGGACCTGCAAAACGAGCGGGGCGGGTCCCAGGGCGGGGCGGGTCTCAGGGCGGGGCGGGGCCTCAGGGCGCCACCAGGCCATGGCGAGGCGAACCGCACTGGCTGCAAGTCTGCTTTTTCTGTTTTCCACGTTTCCAAGCCCCCTCATTCTGCACTCCAGCTCAGCGAACACTGATTGCTGGGCGCACCTCCACAAGGAAGTCACTCCCACTCTCTGACAGGAAGGCCAAGAGTCCAGCCTCTTCCCGCAGGCGTCTGGGGAGCTAATCTCCCCTAGGGTTGGAACAAAAGCCACAAGTCCCTTCCCCCGACCCACGCGCCTCCGCACCTCAGCTTCTCCAGAGTTCGCTCTTTCCTCTTCTCTCTTAGCTGTAAATCCACCATTCAGCCAGCTCTCCTGTGGTTCTGGGTGGCAGACACTCTGTGCGCGGCGAAGTTCCTTTGTTTAACTTTGAAATTGCTGTGCGCGAAGTTCCTTTGTTTGACTTTGCTGCCTTCTTGGTCCTCCTCTCTCAAAATGGCTAGAGGACTTGAGTGTAAGACAGGAAGTCTTAAGAATCCTCTAAGTCGGTGTTGGTGGTCTCCGGGGCCCCGAGGATCTCAGTGGGGAGCTGGGCCAGGTCGGTGACACGGGTGGGCCCATCTCGCAGAAAGATGGTCTCTTCCTTCACCGAGAGCCGCTGCGCCGAGTCCGCGGCCGCCGCCACAGCAGCTGCCGCGGCGCCCACGAGCTCATGGCCCCGGCCGCGGTGCTGGCTGAGAGGAGCCGCCGCCCGGTCTGGGGAGACGCGAGCAGGAGTCGCCGCGCTCACCAGTCCATCTTTTAGTTGTTTTTCCAAAACTGCCATGCGAGGCAGCAGATCAGCCGTTCACCTCCGCCTCCATCTTGGCTTCCAATCTCTCTCTCAATTTGTTTATGTGATGTATCACATTTATTGATTTGCAAATATTGTACCATCCTTGCATTCCTGGGATAAATCCTACTTGGTTATGGTGTATGATCTTTCTGATGTACTGCTGGAGCCGATTTGCTAGAATTTTGTTGAGGATTTTGGCATCTATGTTCATGAGGGATATTGGTCTGTAATTCTCTTTCATTGTGTTGTCTTTATCTGGTTTTGGTATTAGGGTGATGCTGGCTTCATAGAAGGAGCTTGAAAGTGTTCCTTCCTCTTGAATTTTTTTGGAATAGTCTGAGGAGGATAGGTTTTAGTTCTTCCTTGAATGTTTGGTAAAACTCTCCTGTGAAGCCGTCAGGCCCCGGGCTTTTGTTTGCCAGAAGCTTTTTGATGACTGCTTCAATTTCGTCCATAGTTACTGGCCTATTGAGCTGTTTAGATTCTTCTTGATTGATTTTTGGAAGGTTATATTTTTCTAGGAATATGTCCATTTCCTCCAGGTTGTCCAGTTTGTTGGAATAAAGTTGCTTGTAGTATTTTGTAACAATCCTTTGTATCTCAGTGGGTCTGTTGTTATTTCACCTCTTTCATTTCTGATTTTGTTTATTTGGGTCCTCTCTCTTTGCTTCTTGGTGAGCCTGGCTAGAGGTTCATCAATCTTGTTTATCCTTTCAAAGAACCAGCTCTTGGTTTTGTTGATCTTTTGTATTATTTCTTTGGTCTCTATGTCATTTATCTCCGCTCTGATCTTTGTTATTTCCTTCCTTCTGGTTACACTGGGCTTTTCTTGCTGCTCTTTTTCTAGCTCTTTGAGTTGTAGGGTTAGGTAATTTATTACCATTGTTTCTTGTTTTTTGCAATAGGCTTGTAGAGCTATGAACTTCCCTCTCAAGACTGCTTTCGTTGTGTCCCATAGATTTTGGATTGTTGTGTTTTCATTGTCATTTGTTGCCATGATGTTTTTTATTTCTTCCTTGATCTCTCTGGTGACCCAGTCCTTGTTTAATAGCATGCTGTTTAGTCTCCATGTGTTTGATTTCTTTGGATTGCATTTATTGTAGTTGATTTCCAGTTTTATGCCACTGTGATCTGAGAAGATGCTTGATATAATTTCTATCTTCTTGAATTTGAAGAGACTTTGCCTGTGACCCAGCATATGGTCTGTCTTTGAAAATGACCCATGTGCACTTGAGAAGAATGTATATTCTGTGCCTTGGGAGTGAAATGTTCTGAAGATGTCAATTAATTCCATCTGGACTAGTGAGTCATTTAGGATTGATGTTTCTTTGCTGATTTTTTCTTTAGAGGATTTGTCCAATGGTGATAGTGGGGTATGAAAGTCTCCTATTATGATTGTATTGCTATTAATCTCTCCCTTGATATCCTCCAGGAGTTTTTTTATGTATTTGGGTGCTCCTATTTTGGGTGTGTATATGTTTACCAGAATTATTTCTTCTTGTTGGATTTCTCCCTTTAGTATTATGAAATGGCCTTCCTTATCTCTTGTTATGGCATTTACTTTGAGGTCTATTTTGTCAGATATAAGGATTGCTACCCCAGCTCTTTTTTTCATTTCCATTTGCCTGAAAGATATTTTTCCATCCCTTCACTTTCAATCTGTGTGAGTCTCTTGTTCTGAGGTGGGTCTCTTATAGACAGCATTTATATGGGTCATTTTTTTTTATCCATTCAGCCACTCGATGTCTTTGGATTGGAGCATTTAGTCCGTTTACATTTAAAGTTATTACTGAAAGGTATTTGTTTGTAGTCATATCTATTTTTGTGTCTGTATTCCTTTCTTACCTGTTTATTTCTTCTTTTTACAGTATTCCCTTTAGCATTTCTTGAATTGCTGGTTTGGTGGTGATAAACTCCTTGAGCCTTCTTTTGTCTTTGAAGCACCTGATTTCCCCTTCAATTTTTATAGCCTTGCTGGATATAGTATTCTTGGATTCAGTCCTTTGCTTTGCAACACTTTGTATACCTCCTTCCATTCTCTTCTAGCTTGTTGTGTTTCTGTTGAGTAATCATTTGACATTCTGATGGGTGCTCCTTTGTAGGTAACTCTCTGTCTCTCTCTTGCCGCCTTTAAGATTCTCTCTTTATCACTTATATTTGCCATTGAAATTATGACATGTCTTGGTGTGGGTCTTTTGGGGTTGATCCTGCTTGGGACTTTCTGTACTTGTGTAACTTTTATCTTTCCCATATCCGGGAAGTTTTCTGTCATTATTTCTTCAAATAGATTTTCTAATCCCTGCTGCTCTTCTTGTCCTTCTGGCAGCCCGATTATACGCATGTTACTTCATTTCATGTTGTCCCGAAGCTCCCTTAGGCTTTCCTCCTGCTTTTTAATTTTTTTCTCCAATTGCTGTTCAGATTGAGCTTGTTTCTGTACCTGATCTTCTAACTCATTAATTCGGTCCTCTTCTTCTTGTAGTCTACTGTTGAAACTTTCCATGGTGTTTTTGATTGTAGCTATATCACTTTTCATTTCTTCCTGATTCTTGCATAAGTTGTTGATTTTCTCATCCATCTGATGTATAAATTCCACGACCATTACTCTGAACTCTTTTCGGTCATGTTGCAAGCTTCAGTTTCACTAATTTCCTTTCTTGGTGACTCCTCATTTTCCTTCTTCTGTGAATTGATTTGTCTCCCCATTCTGACTATCACCAGAAAGCTCAAGCTTCAGTTTGCGTGGACCTGGGCCATGTGCTGTGGGGACTTAGCTCCACCCGAGTTTCACTGAAGTGCTCTGACACTAGGATGTGTGGCTGCCGTTGGTTGGTGGGAACCAGGCTTGCCCAGGGTCAGTGTCCCCGGTGTTCCATGTGGTCCCGTGTGCACACTCAGAATCAGGGGCTCTGTCTGCACCACACTGTTGGTATGTGCCTAAAATGAGATCCTTAGCATGTTCAAGAAGTCAGAGTTTCCCTGTGTCTGCACCAAGAATCAAGTGTCAGAGTCACTGTTGCATTGTGCAGTTTCTCATTGAGAATCAGGGTCCCTGTGTGTGCATGAACCACAATTGGAGTCACTGGCTCTTGCGCTGTGAGTCAGGGATCCCAGGCAGCTATGTCCAGCATGCCAAATTCCCTGAAGTGGAGCTGCGTCCTGTGTGTGCTCTCTCTACTGAGCCAAACCAGCTAGGGCTTCGCATACTCTCAAATTCCTGAAGGGGAGCTGCCTCCGTGCACTCTCCCAGATTCCCTGAAGGGGGGCGGAGTACTCCTGTGCGCCAAATTCCCCAAAGGGGAGCCCATCTGTGCATGCTCTAAGATTCCCCGAAGGGGAGCTGTGTCCCACAAGCAAAATTCCCCCAAATTCCCTGACGGGGAGCCCTCTGGGCACGCTGTCAGATTTCCCCTAAGGGGAGCTACATCTGTAACTCTCCCCAAATTCCATAAAGGGGAGTGTGTCAGTGTGCAGGTGCTCTGCAGCTTGGGTGAGGGGCGGGTCTATCAGTTACTATGGCGCTATCCGCGAGCCTGTGGGGAGGATAGGCTCTTTGACTCATGAAAATCAGCTGCCTTGAAGTCTGGATTCTTGTTGTGTGTTGGTCTGAAGCTGTGATAGCAGTTCTCTGTCCCCAGTGGATGCAGGGACCTGGTTTGTGTCTGAAGCCACTAGTTTCAGGCAGCTCTGTTTCTCAAGTTGGCATGGTCTCCACGTCCTCACCAGCCACCAAGATGTGTCCCCTTTGTGCACGGAGATCCGCCATCTAGGACTGCCCAAATAGGCAGCCCCTTGGAAGACCTGCAGAATCTAACTGACCCTAGCTCATACACACACACACACCACAGATGTCTACACTCTCCTCTATGGGTTCCTAAATCACACTCCCTCTCTCCATACCTTCCTGCTGGTCACCATTTATTCATAAGTCAGAAAAGCCTTTAAATAGAGCAAAGTGCACATTAAACCAGTCTTTGAAACCACAAGAATTCACTGAAAGGTAGCATTAAACGGTAAAACAGTTGAGAGATAAGTGTATATAGCTTTTGCAGTTCACAGAGGAGTGTACAAAGTTGTTTGTACATGTGGGGAAGTACCATAAGTAGAGCAAAAGGCCAGTTATAAGACACTGCAAGAAACCAGTAGCAATTCAGAGCAAATAATAATGAATATAACAGAATTGAGGGAGAACAAGTGGAAAAGACATCAAAATGTAAGTCTAAAGTATAGAAAGGATGTTGTACACTGCAGAAATCCTTGAAATAGAGCAAGTGCACATTAAACCAGTCTTTGTAACCACTAGAATTCAAAGAAAAGTAGCATTAATCTGTAAAACATACTTAAGGAACAAGTGTATAATGCTTCTCAACTTCAGAGAAGAGTATAGAAAGCTCTTTGTACAATACAGGTAAGTCCGGTAGTCCAGCAGAAAGCCAATTGAAAGACACTGTAAGAAAGACTAGGAACTAACTGCAAAATAGCAGTAAATTGAACAGAGTAGTTAGATTATAAAAAGAAAATACATCACAATTTCTGGGTATAGTAATGAAAGTGTTTACTACATGCGGGATTTCCTAAAAATCGAGCAGTAAGCACAATTAAGCAGCTTTAGAAACCACTACAATTCACTGAAAAGTAGCATTAAACAGTAAATCATACTTGGGAGACAAGTGTATATTGCTTATATACTTCAGAGAAGAGTGTAGAAAGGTGTTTATACAATGCAAGTAAGTCCGCTAATTACAGCAGAAAGCCAATTGTAAGACATTGTAAGAAAGACTAGGAACTAAGAGCAAAATAGCAATTAATTGAACAGAGCAAGTGGAAAAGAGATCACCATGTTAGCATACAGTATTGAAAGTGTTTCATACAATGCGGGAAATCCTACAATAGAGCAAAGAGCACATTCAAGCAACTTTGGAAACCACTAGAATTCACTCAAAGTAGCATTGAACTGTAAAACAGTTGCGAGACAAGTGTATATAGCTTATCAAGTTCACAGAAGAGTGTACAAAGTGGTTTGTATATGTGGGGAAGTCCCATAAGTAGAGCAAAAGGCCAGTTATAAGACACTGCAAGAAACCACTAGCATTTCAGAGGAAATAATAATGAATATAACAGAATTGTGGGAGAAAAAGTGGAAATGACATCAAAATGTAAGTCTAAAGTCTAGAAAGGATGTTGTACACTGCAGAAATCCTTGAAATAGGGCAAGTGCACATTAAACCAGTCTTTGTACCACTAGAATTCAAAAAAAGTAGCATTAATCTGTAAAACATAGTTAAGGGACAAGTGTATAATGCTTCTCAACTTCAGAGAAGAGTGTAGATAGCTGTTTGTACAATGTAGGTACATCCGGTAAGTACAGCAGAAAGCCAATTGTAAAACATTGTAAGAAAGACTAAGAACTAACTGTAAAATAGGAGTAAATTGAACAAAATAGATTATAAACGGAAAATACATCACAATTTATGGGTATAGTAATGAAAGTGTTTTGTACATGCGGGATATCCTTGAAATTGAGCAGAAAGCACATTTAAGCAGCTTTAGAAACCACGACAATGCACTGAAAAGTAGCATTAAACTGTAAATCATACTTGGGAGACAAGTGTATATTGCTTCTCCACTTCAGAGAAGAGTGTAGAAAGGTGTTTGTACAATGCAGGTAAGTCCGCTAATTACAGCAAAAAGCCAATTGTAAGACATGTAAGAAAGAGGAGGAACTAAGAGCAAAATAGCAATAAATTGAACAGAATAATGACAGAGCAAGTGGAACACAGATCACCACGTTTAGGATACAGTAATGAAAGTGTTGCATACAATGCGGGAAATCCTGGAATAGAGCAAAGAGCACATTTAAGCAGCTTTGGAAAACACTAGAATACACTCGAAGTAGTATTAAAATGTAAAACAGTTGAGAGACAAGTGTTTATAGCTTCTCAAGTACATAGAAGAGTGTACAAAGATCTTTGTACATGTGGGGAAGTCCCATAATTAGAGCACAAGGCCAATTATAGGGCACTGCAAGGAACCACTAATAATTCAGAGCAAATAATAGTGAATAGAACAGAATTGAGAGAATACAAGTGAAAAGACATCAAAATGTAAGTCCATAGTCCAGAAAGGTCTTTGTACACTGCAGAAAACACTTTAAATAGAGCAAAGTGAACATTAAACCAGTCTTTGAAACCACTAGAATTCACTGAAAGGTAGCATTAAACTGTACAACAGTTGAGAGACAAGTGTATATAGCTTCGGCAGTTCACAGAGGAGTGTACAAAGTTGTTTGTACATGTGGGGAAATCCCATACGTAGAGCAAAAGGCCAGTTATAGGACACTTCAAGAAACCAGTAGTAATTCAGAGTAAATAATAATGAACATAACAGAATTGTGAGAGAACAAGTGGAAAAGACTTCCAAATGTAAGTCTAATATCTAGAATGGAGGTTGTACACTGCAGAAATCCTTGAAATACAGCAAGTGCACATTAAACCAGTCTTTGTAACCACTAGAATTCAAAGAAAAGTAGCATTAATCTGTAAAACATAGTTAAGGGACAAGTGTATAATGCTTCTCAACTTCAGAGAAGAGTGTAGAAAGCTCTTTGTACAATGCAGGTAAGTCCGGTAAGTACAGCAGAAAGTCAACTGTAAGACATTGTAAGAAAGACTAGGAATTAACTATAAAATAGCAGTAAATTGAACAAAATAGTTAGAGTATAAAGGTAAAATACATCACAATTTCTGGGTCTAGTAATGAAAGGGTTTCATACATGTGGGATATCATTGAAATAGAGCAGTAAGAAAAATTAAGCAGCTTTAGAAAGCACTATAATTCACTGAAAAGTAGCATTAAACTGTAAATCATACCTGGGAAACAACTGTATATTGCTGCTCAACTTCAGAGAAGAGTATAGAAAGGTGTTTGTACAATGCAGGTAAGTCCGCTAAGTACAGTAGAAAGCCAATTGTAAGACATTGTAAGAAAGACTAAGAACTATCTGTAAAATAGGAATAAATTTAACAGAATAGTGACAGAACAAGTGTAAAAGAAATCACTATGTTAGGATACAGTATTTTTTTGTTTGTTTGTTTGTTTATTTATTTATTTATTTTTTTAAATTTCTTTATTGATTAAGGTGTCACATATTTGTCCTCATCCCCCCATTCCCATCCCACACCCCTCCCCACGGATGCCCCAACCCCCTGTTGAACTTAACCATTGGTTAGGCTCATATGCATGCACACAAAACCTTTGGTTGATCTCTTCCCCCTCCCCCCACCCTCCCCTATCCTCCCTCTGAGGCCCGATAGTCCGATCGATGCCTCCTTGTTTCTGGTTCTGTTCTTGTTCATCAGTCTATGTTGTTCATCATTTCCCCTAGATGAGTGAGATCATGTGTCACTAGAGATATACTTATAAGAACTGAATGTGAGAAGAGCAATAATAGTTATGCTGACAGGCAAATGAATCAGTCTGTAGTGAGTTTCTTTTTGGACCAACAGTTCTTTTGAGACCCAATATCAATGTCCACCAGTTCCTTATGTGTACATGTTGGCACTGACCCCTCAGCTCTGGATGGTGGACAAATGGTGGTAATGCAGGTCCGACTCCCTCTGGTTTGGTCTTGGCCGGACCCAGGGGCACGGCTTCACCCGGACCCAGGGGCACGTGGCCTCACCCGGACCCAGGGGAGCGCGGCCTCACCTGGACCCAGGTGCGCATGGCTTCACCCGGACCCGGGACCCAGCCTCACCCGGATCCAGGGGCACACGGCCTCACCTGGACCCGGGATCCAGCTTCACCCGGCCCCAGGGGCGCATGGCCTCACCTGGACCCAGGGGAGCGCGGCCTCACGGGGACCCAGGGGCGCGTGGCCTCTCCCAGACCCAGGGGCGCGAGGCCTCACACGGACCCAGGGGCGCGTGGCCTCTTCCAGACCCAGGGGCGCGTGGCCTCACCCGGATCCAGGGTCACACGGCCTCACCCGGACCCAGGGGCGCGTGGCCTAACCCTGATCCAGGGGCCCATGGCCTCACCCGGACACGGGACCCAGCCTCACCCGGATCCAGGGGCACACGACCTCGCCCAGACCCAGGATTCAGCTTCACCCGGACACAGGGGCGCGTGGCCTCTCCCAGACCCAGGTCGTGTGGCCTCACCCGGATCCAGGAGCCCACGGCCTCACCCGGACCCGGAACCCAGCTCACCGGACCCAGGGGTGCATGGCCTCACCCGGACCCAGAGGCGCGTGGCCTCTCCCGGGCCCGGGACCCAGCCTCACCCGGATGCAGGGGCACACGGCCTCGCCCGGACCCAGGATCTAGCTTCCCCCAGACCCAGTGGCGCGTGGCCTCTCCCGGGCCCGGGACCCAGCCTCACCCGGATCCAGGGGCACACGGCCTCACCTGGACCCGGGATCCAGCTTCACCCGGCCCCAGAGGCGCATGGCCTCACCTGGACCCAGGGGAGCGCGGCCTCACCCAGACCCAGGGGCGCGTGGCCTCTCCCAGACCCAGGGGAGCGTGGCCTCACCCTGATCCAGGGTCCATGGCCTCACCCGGACCCGGGACCCAGCCTCACCCGGATCCAGGGCACACGACCTCGCCCAGACCCAGGATTCAGCTTCACCTGGACCCAGGGCGCGTGGCCTCTCCCGGGCCCGGGACCCAGCCTCACCCGGATCCAGGTGCACACGGCCTCGCCCGGACCCGGGATCTAGCTTCCCCCGACCCGCGCTGCCTCTCCCGACCCAGGTCCGGGTCACGCGGATCCAGGGGGCACGGCCTCAGACCCAGGGCAGCGTGGACCCAGCTCACCCGGATCCAGGGGCACACGCCTCGCCCGACCCGGGATCTAGCTTCCTCCCCGGACCCAGGGGCGCGTGGCCTCTCCGGCCCGGACCCAGCCTCACCCGGATCCAGGGGCACACGGCCTCACCTGGACCCGGATCCAGCTTCACCCGCCCCAGGGGCGCATGGCCTCACCTGGACCCAGGGAGCGCGGCCTCACCCGGACCCAGGGGCGCGTGGCCTCTCCCAGACCCAGGGGAGCGTGGCCTCACCCTGATCCAGTGTCCATGGCCTCACCCGGACCCGGGACCCAGCCTCACCCGGATCCAGGGGCACACGACCTCGCCCAGACCCAGGATTCAGCCTCACCCGAACCCAGGGCGCGTGGCCTCTCCCAGACCCGGGACAGGCCTCACCCGGACCAGGGCGTGTGGCCTCACCCGGGCCCGGGACCCAGCCTCACCCAGATCCAGGGACACAGGGCCTCGCCCAGACCCGGGATCTAGCTTCCCCCGAACCCAGGGGCGCATGGCCTCTCCCGGCCCGGGACCCAGCCTCAACTGGATCCAGGGGCACACGGCCTCACCTGGACCCGGGATCCAGCTTCACCCGGCCCCAGAGGCGCATGGCCTCTCCCAGACCAAGGGTCGCGTGGCCTCACCCGGATCCAGGGGCGCACGGCCTCACCCGGTCCCGGGACCCAGCCTCACCCGGATCCAGGGGCACACGGCCTCACCCGGACCCGGGATCCAACTTCACCCGGACCCAGGGGCGCGTGGCCTTACCCGGACCCAGGGGCGCATGGCCTCCACCGCAGGCCCGGGACCCAGCTCACCCGGATCCAGGGGCACACGCCTCACCCGGACCCGGGATCTAGCTTCCCCTGGACCCAGGGGCGCGTGCCCTCCAGCCCGGACCCAGGGGCGGTGGCCTCTCCCGGACCCAGGGGTCGCTGCCTTCCCCCGGACCCAGAGGGCGCGTGGCCTCATCCCAGGCCCGGGACCCGCCTCACCCGGATCCAGGGGCACACGGCCTCACCCGGACCCGGGATCCACGCCTCACCCCGACCAGGGCGCATGCCTCCCGGACCCAGGGGCGTGCCCTCCCCGACCCAGGGGCGCGTGGCCTCTCCCGGCCCGGGACCCAGCCTCACCCGATCCAGGGGCACACGGCCTCACCTGGACCCGGGATCCAGCTTCACCCGGCCCCAGGGGCGCATGGCCCCACCGGACCCAGGGGAGCGCGTGCCTCACCCGGACCCAGGGGCGCGTGGCCTCTCCCAGACCCAGGGACGCGTGGCCTCACCCTGATCCAGGGTCCATGGCCTCACCCGACCCGGGACCCAGCTTCACCCGGATCCAGGGGCCATCGACCTCACCGGACCCAGGGACCAGCCTCACCCGGACCCAGGGCGCGTGGCCTCTCCCAGACCCAGGGGAGCGTGGCCTCACCCGATCCAGGGCCTTGGCCTCACCCGGACCCGGACCCAGCCTCACCCGATCCAGGGGCACACGGCCTCGCCCAGACCCGGATCAGCTTCCCCGGACCCAGGGGCGCGTGGCCTCTCCCGGACCCAGGGACGCGGCCTCACCCGGTCCAGGGCACCACGGCCTCACCACCCGGATCCAGGGCACACGACCTCGCCCGACCCAGGACTAGCTTCCCCCAGACCCAGGGCGCGTGGCCTCACCCGGATCCAGGGGCCACGGCCTCACCCGTGCCCGGGACCCAGCCTCACCGATCCAGGGGCACACGGCCTCGCCCGGACCCGGGATCTAGCTTCCCCCGGACCCAGGGGCGCGTGGCCTCACCCGACCCAGGGGCGCATGGCCTCACCCAGGCCCGGGACCAGCCTCACCCGGGATCCAGGGCACACCAGGCCTCACCCGGACCCGGGACTAGCTTCCCCCGACCAGGGGCGCTGGCCTCACCCGGACCCAGGGGCGCGTGGCCTCACCCGGACCCAGGGGCGCATGGCCTCACCGATCCGGAACCCGCCGGGCCGTGGGCTAGCTCCCCCGGACCCAGGGGGCGTGGCCTTCCCAACCAGGGCACTGGCCTCACCCGATCCGGGCCACGGCCTCCCCGGACCCGGGACCGCCCCGACAGGGCCTGGCCTCTCCACCCAGGGCGTGGCCTCACCCGATCCAGGGCGCACGCCTCTCCCGGCCCGGACCAGCTCACCCGATCCAGGGGCACAGCTCTCCGACCGATCAGCTTCACCCGCCAGGGCGCATGGCCTCACCCGGACCCAGGGGCGCGTGGCCTCTCCCGGCCCGGGACCCAGCCTCATCGTATCCAGGGCACACGGTCTCAGCCGGACGCGGGATCTACTTCCCCGGACCAGGGGCACGTGGCCTCATCCCTGACCCAGGGTTTCGTGGCCTCACCCGGATCCAGGGGCGCACGGCTTCACCCGGACCGGATTCAGCGGTTTCATCTTCTTGATCCCAATTCCTGTTGGTCAATTCCTCTCAGCAATTCCTTCGGCCATTTCTCAGAGCTCCAGGGCACCCGCCGCAGAACTCGTTGCGTGGACTCAGCGAAGTCCGGTGTGCCTGGTGCGTGGCGCGGCTGTCCGGGGTGGCTGCGTCACCCTGGTCGCAGCGGTGGCCGTCGCCGAGCGGCGCACCTGGCCGTTCTGGGGCATTGAGATCTTGAGACTGGAGGTCACAGCGGGAGTCCCCACACCCATGTCTCCCAGGGGCCGTCTGTCCGTGCTCGGACAGGAGTTGAGACGTCCCCTCACCCGGAGACCGCCGGGAACTCCCAAGCACGTTCCAGGCCGCTTGTGCCCTGAGCCGTAGTTTTTAAAGTGTGATCTTGGTCACCGGCATCACATCACCCGCGTACCCCTCTCATTTATCTAGTTGTAGAGCATCGCTCAGCCAGCCTCCAGGGTCTGGATGGTGTCTGCTCTGAGGATACACTATGAAGTGTTTCATACAATGCGGAAATCCTAGAATAGAGCAAGAGCACATTAAGCAACTTTGGAAACCACTAGAATCACTTAAAGTAGCTTAGACTGTAAACAGTTGCGAGACATTGAATATAGCTATCAGTTCACAGAAGAGTGTACAAAGTGGTTTGACATGGGAAGTCCAGTAGAGCAAAGGCCATTATAGGACACTACAAGAAACCAGTAGTAATTCAGAGCAAATAATAATGAATAGAACAGAATTGTGAGAATACAAGTGGAAAAGACATCAAATGTAAGTCTATAGTCTAGAAAGGTCTTTGTACACTGCAGAAAACACTTTAAATAGAGCAAAGTGAACATTAAACCAGTCTTTGAAACCACTAGAATTCACTGAAAGGTAGCATTAAACTGTACAACAGTTGAGAGACAAGTGTATATAGCTTCGGCAGTTCACAGAGGAGTGTACAAAGTTGTTTGTACATGTGGGGAAGTCCCATAAGTAGAGCAAAAGGCCAGTTATAGGACACTTCAAGAAACCAATAGTAATTCAGAGTAAATAATAATGAACATAACAGAATTGTGAGAGAACAAGTGGAAAAGACATCCAAATGTAAGTCTAATGTCTAGAATGGATGTTGTACACTGCAGAAATCCTTGAAATACAGCAAGTGCACATTAAATCAGTTTTTGTAACCACTAGAATTCAAAGAAAAGTAGCATTAATCTGTAAAACATAGTTAAGGGACAAGTGTATAATGCTTCTCAACTTCAGAGAAGAGTGTAGAAAGCTGTTTGTACAATGCAGGTAAGTCCGGTAAGTACAGCAGAAAGCCAACTGTAAGACATTGTAGAAAGACTAGAAATTAACTATAAAATAGCAGTAAATTGAACAAAATAGAGTATAAAGGGAAAATACATCACAATTTCTGGGTCTAGTAATGAAAGGGTTTCGTACATGTGGGATATTCTTGAAATAGAGCAGTAAGCAAAATTAAGCAGCTTTAGAAACCACTATAATTCACTGAAAAGTAGCATTAAACTGTAAATCATACCTGGGAAACAAGTATATATTGCTGCTCAACTTCAGAGAAGAGTATAGAAAGGTGTTTGTACAATGCAGGTAAGTCCGCTAATTACAGCAAAAAGCCAATTGTAAGACATGTAAGAAAGAGGAGGAACTAATAACAAAATAGCAATAAATTGAAGAGAATAGTGAGAGAGCAAGTGGAAAAGAGACCTCCACGTTAGGATACAGTATTGAAAGTGTTTCATACAATGCGGGAAATCTTAGAATAGAGCAAAGAGCACATTTAAGCAGCTTTGGAAACCAATAGAATTCACTCAAAGTAGCATTAAACTGTAAAATAGTTGCGAGACAATTGAATATAGCTTATCAAGTTCACAGAAGAGTGTACAAAGTGGTTTGTACATGTGGGGAAGTACCATAAGTAGAGCAAAAGGCCAGTTATAGGACATTACAAGAAACCAGTAGCATTTCAGAGAAATAATAATGAATATAACAGAATTGTGGGAGAACAAGTGGAAATGACATCAAAATGTAAGTCTAAAGTCTAGAAAGGATGTTGTACACTGCAGAAATCCTTGAAATAGAGCAAGTGCACATTAAACCGGTCTTTGAAACCAGTAGTATTCACTGAAAAGTAGCATTAAACTGTAAATTATACTTGGGAGACAAGTGTGTATTGCTTCTCCACTTCAGAGAAGAGTGTAGAAAGGTGTTTGTACAATTCAGGTAATTCTGATAACTGTAGCAGAAAGCAATTGTAATACATTGTAAGAAAGACTAGGAACTAAGTGCAAAATAGCAGTAAATTGAACAGAATAGTTAGATTATAAAGGGAAAATACATCACAATTTTGGGTATAGTAATGAAAGTGTTTCGTACATGCTGGATATCCTTAAATCGAGCAGTAAGCACATTTAGGCAGCTCTAGAAACCAGGACAATTCACTGAAAAGTAGCATTAAACTGTAAATCATACTTGGGAGACATGTGTATATTGCTTCTCAACTTCAGAGAAGAGTGTAGAAAGGTGTTTGTACAATGCAGTAAATCGGTAAGTACAGCAGAAAGCCAATTGTAAGACATTGTAAGAAAGACTAAGAACTAGACTGTAAAATAGCAATAAATTGAACAGAATAGTGACAGAGCAAGTGGAAAAGAGATCACCATGTTAGGATACAGTATTGAAAGTGTTTCATACAATGCGGGAAATCCTAGAATAGAGCAAAGAGCACATTTAAGCAAATGTGGAAACCACTAGAATTCACTTAAAGTAGCATTAAACGTAAAACATTGGAGACAAGTGTATATAGCTTATCAAGTTCACAGAAGAGTGTACAAAGTGGTTTGTACATGTGGGGAAGTCCCATAAAGGCCAGTTTTAGGACACTATAAGAAACCAGTAGTAATTCAGAGCAAATAATAATGAACATAACAGAATTGTGAGAGAACTAGTGGAAAGACATCAAAATGTAAGTCTAATGTCTAGAAAGGCTGTTGTACACTGCAGAAATCCTTGAAATAGAGCAAGTGCACATTAAGCCAGTCTTTGTAACAACTAGAATTCAAAGAAAAGTAGCATTAATCTGTAAAACATAGTTAAGGAACAAGTGTATAATGCTTCTCAACTTCAGAGAAGAGTGTAGAAAGCTGTTTTCTACAATGCAGGAAAGTCCGTAAGTACAGCAGAAAGCCAACTGTAAGACATTGTAAGAAAGATAGGAACTAACGTAAAATAGCAGTAAATTGAACAAAAATTAGATTATAAAGGGAAAATACATCACAATTTCTGGTATAGTAATTGAAAGGTTTCGTACATGCGGAATCCTTTGAAATCGAGCAGTAAGCACATTTAAGCACTTTAGAAACTACTACAATTCACTGAGAGTAGCATTAACTGTAAATCGAACTTGGGAGACAAGTGTATATGCTTAAACTTCAGAGAAGAGTGTAGAAAGGTGTTTGTACAATGCAGGTAAGTCCGCTAATTACAGCAGAAAGCCAATTGTAAGACATGTAAGAAAGGAGGAACTAAGAGCAAAATAGCAATAAATTGAACAGAATAATGACAGAGCAAGTGGAAAAGAGATCACCATGTTAGGATACAGTAATGAAAGTGTTTCATACAATGCGGGAAATCCTAGAATAGAGCAAAGAGCACATTTAAGCAGCTTTGGAAAACACTAGAATTCACTCGAAGTAGCATTAAAATGTAAAACAGTTGAGAGACAAGTGTTTATAACTTCTCAAGTACATAGAAGAGCATACAAAGTTGTTTGTACATGTGGGACATCCTATAATTAGAGCACAAGGCCAATTATAGGACACTGCAAGGAACCACTAGTAATTCAGAGCAAATAATAGTGAATTGAACAGAATTGTGAGAATACAAGTAGAAAAATATCAAAATGTAAGTCTATAGTCTAGAAACGTCTTTGTACACTGCAGAAAACCCTTTAAATAGAGAAAAGTGCACATTAAACCAGTCTTTGAAACCACTAGAATTCACTGATAGGTAGCATTAAACTGTACAACAGTTGAGAGACAAGTGTATATAGCTTCTACAGTTCACAGAGGAGTGTACAAAGCTGTTTGTACATGTGGGGAAGTCCCATAAGTAGATAAAAAGGCCAGTTGTAGGACACTACAAGAAACCAGTAGTAATTCAGAGCATATAATAATGAATATAACAGAATTGTGAGAGAAAAAGAGGAAAAGACATCAAAATGTAAGTCTAAAGTCTAGAAAGTATGTTGTACACTGCAGAAATCCTTGAAATAGAGCAAGTGCACATTAAACCAGTCTTTGTAACCACTAGAATTCAAAGAAAAGTAGCATTAATCTGTAAAACATAGTTAAGGGACAAGTGTATAATGCTTCTCAACTTCAGAGAAGAGTGTAGAAAGCTGTTTCTACAATGCAGGAAGTCCGGTAAGTACAGCAGAAAGCCAATTTAAGACATTGTAAGAAAGACTAAGAACTAACTGTAAAATAGCAGTAAATTGAACAAAATAGTTAGATTATAAAGGGAAAATACATCACAATTTCTGGGTATAGTAATGAAAGTGTTTCGTACATGTGGGATATCCTTGAAATAGAGCAGTTAGCAAAATTAAGCAGCTTTAGAAACCACTATAATTCACTGAAAAGTAGCATTAAACTGTAAATCATACCTGGGAAACAAGTGTATATTGCTTCTCAACTTCACAGAAGAGTTAGAAAGGTGTTTGTACAATGCAGGTAAGTCCTCTAATTACAGCAGAAAGCCAATTGTAAGACATTTTAAGAAAGACTAGGAACTAAGAGCAAAATAGCAATAAATTGAACAGAATAGTGACAGAGCAAGGGGAAAAGAGATCACCATGTTAGCATACAGTAATGAAAGTGTTTCATACAATGCGGGATATTCTAGAATAGAACAAAGAGCACATTTAAGCAGCTTTGGAAACAACTAGAATCCACTCAAAGTAGCATTAAACTGTAAAACAGTTTAGAGACAAGTGTATATAGCTTCTCAAGTTCAAAGAAGAGTGTATACAGTTGTTTGTACATGTGGTGAAGTCTCATAAGTAGAGTAGAAGGCCAATTATAGGACACTGCAAAAAACCAGTAGTAATTCAGAGCAAATAACAATGAATATAAAAGAATTGTGAGAGAACAAGTTGAAAAGACATCCAAAATGTAGGTCTATAGTCTAGAAAGGATGTTGTACACTGCAGAAATCCTTGAAATAGAGCAAGTGCACATTAAACCAGTCTTTGAAACCAATAGAATTCACTGCAAAGTAGCATTCAACTGTACAACAGTGGAGAGACAAGTGTACATGTTGGCACAAGGACCAGCACAAGGTCGCGCGTCGACCCAACGGGGCCCCGAGAGTGCCCCCAACTTCACGGGTCCCGGGTCCGAGGAGCCCGCGCGAGAGCAGCGGCGACGGCCCCAGGAGCCATCCCGGCCCAAGCCTCAGTCCAACCTCAGGGAGGTCGCGTGTGCGGTGCCCGCCGAAGCCGTCCTCATTCACCAGTCCCGGGACCGAGGGGGCACGGCCGACCGCCTGCTCAACCATCCAGCCGGGGACGTCCTCCCCGGGGGGCTCAAGGGCACTGGCCAAGGCCCTGGTCCCAGAGGGGGAGCAAAGGCGAACAGAAGAAGAAGAAGAAAGAAGAAGCAGGGGCACAGGTCCGTGCCCGCGTGCCAGTGATGCCAGCAGCATGAGTGGCCCAGGAGCCTGTGGGAGAGCCTTGAGCTGAGCGCTGAGGGGTTGGGGTTGGGGGGGGGGGGGGCGGGCGTGGTGGGCGTGGTGCGGGGGGGATTGGGAGGGTGTGTGGAAGTGTGTGTGTGTGTGTGTGTGTGTGTGTGCTACTTTCCAGGGTGCCAGGTCAAGGGTCAGTGATGGGCGGCACAAAATCGCAATTTTGGCAAAGTTGGATACTCCTGAACCCATGTAGGGGGGTGAGGGGCTAGAGAAAGGGGGCGACAGGAGGAAGGTGGGAGGAGGAGGAAGGGCGTGGTTGTGCGCATTGATTTTAGTCTCTCTGTTCACGTGCCCCGCGTCCTGAAGCCCATTAGCCCATCAGCCCATCAGCCCTTGGCGTCCGCTTCCCAGATCTGCCTGCACTCCCAGGCCCCAGTTCTGCCCCGTGGAGGAGCTGGGTCTCCACTCCTGTGACTAATCACTGGAATGGCTCGATGTCCCCCTCCCAAGGCGCATGCCCAGCTGTGCTGATGTGAACCCGGGTGGATCATACCCGCAGGGTGGCCACGACTGCAGGCAAACGTCCCGGCGCCCTCCCAGGATCCCAGGATCGGCAGCCCAGCACAGCCGGGAGGCTTGTGTGGCGCACGAGAGCCCCCAAAACATTTCCAACCCCTCCCTGGTGGGCTGTCACTGCTCTTGCCACCCTGGAGAGGCCGGGAAATGTGTGACCAGCTGCCCCAGAGTCCTCCAGGTTTTGCACCGCAGCCCCCAGCCCCCGGGTCCGTCCGCCATTGCCAAAGAGGGTTGTCCTGGGCCCACCCGATCCTGTCTAAACATGTGTGGTCGCCTCTCCGACCCAGCAAACGGTGGTGCCGCCCTGCAAGACGTGGAGAAGGTGTCCTGCGGGGGTCCTCGGGCACCTGCGGAATCTCCCAAGTCCTCTCTAAGCCCGGGAAACGCTTCGGCAGGCCCGTGGCGCCCTCTGCTGGTCGATGAGCGCTAATGTGTGTGTGTGTGTGTGTGTGTGTGTGTGTGTGTGTGTGTGTGTCCGCCCCGCAGCCTCCTCTGGGGGAGGCAGAGCCAGGTGCCTGGACCTCTCCAGGTCTGGGGAGACCCGAGGGGGTGGCGGGGGTGGGGTGGGGGGGCTGGAGGGGGACGAGCGAACGTCCTGCAAGGAGCGCTGTCTATGAGAATGCAGGGACTTGCGGGGACAGGGGGGGGGCGGGGGGTGTTTGGCGCGAGGCGACTGGTGGTAGGTGGGGGGAGGGGCGTGCTCATGGATGCGTTCAGAGCACTCAATCAGCGAGTGTGCCTGGGAGACCGCTGACGAACACGCGAACACGTGGCAGCACAAGGACGGCTACCAAGATTTCTGCCGAGTGATCCACGTCTGGGAGATTCACCGTGGCTGTTTTCCTCGTGGCTCGGGCCTGCGTATGATATTTGGCGCTCACGCGAGATTGTGATCACATGTACAGGAAAACTGACCTCATTCGATTAAATGGTTTTGAGAGACAGACGTCGTGCAGCCCGTCTTAAGGACGGCATCCTATGCCTTTCCTAGATTCGCCATGTCCCGCTACCACCAACGAGGTGGCGTACCAGAAGAGAAAGGCATTCCCCGAGAGTCCAGATGGCAGAAGTCAAAAATCAAGGTGCCAGCGGGACCCCTTTCCGTCTGAGGTCTCTGAGGTCGCTGGGCGGGGCCGCTGGTGGCCTCTGGTGTCGCTGGCCCAGTGCCTTCAACTCCAGCGTCCGCCTCCCACGACCTCCAAGGCCAGCTTCGGTGTGTCTGCGTCTCCCGTCTCCCTCCCCTTTCTTCGAGGAACACCAGGCGTGGGCGCGGAGACCAGCCTCTGTTCAGGAGCACCTTTTCTCGAGACCCTTGCGTTAATCCCACCTGAAAGGTGTGCCTGGGTCCGCCTGGGGCAGGAGGGCCCACACCCTAAAGTTGATTCCATCAAGCCTGGGGGCCACTGATTGGTGGAGCTCGTGGCTCCTCCCAGCACGCTCTGGGCCTATAAAAGGGCGGGTGGGGCGGCCAGGGCCTTCATTCTCAGACCTCCTCTGCCCCGGACGCTTCGTTCTCCAAGGGAGCTTTCAGGGGAGAGATCTCGCGAAGGCCCTGTCCGCGGACATGGAGGCCGCTTCTGCGCACCGGGAAGAGGAGCTTCAGCTCAGGCACCCCCCGAAGGTCGAATCCGCTGGATTCGGTGATGGGGCCGCGGAAGTCCACTGTGGCCCCCGCGGGCCTCAGGAACCACCACTGCCCCGGGAGAGCGGGTGCGCCCCGCGGGGCCCACTGGCTCCCGCCGACACCCCTCCTCCGAGTGGGAGCTGGAGCCCGGGGAGACCCCACGCGGTGGGGGCCGGGCTTCAGAACCTGGGCAACACCTGCTACGCGAACGCGGCCCTGCAGTGCCTCAGCTACACCCCGCCCCTGGCCCGCTACCTGCTGTCCGGGCGGCACTCGGGGGCCTGCGGGCGGCGGGCGTCCTGCGCCCTGTGCGCCCTGCAGGCTCACGTGACCCGGGCCCTCCTGCGCCCCGGGGACGTCATCGTGCCCGAGGGGGAGCTGCTCGCGGGCTTCCACGCGTACCGGCAGGAGGACGCCCACGAGTTCCTCCTGTTCACGCTGGACGCCCTGCAGCGGGCCTGTGTGCCTGAGGAGCGGCCGCCGTCGCCGCCGGGCCGGCCCTCCCAGGAGGACGCCACCCTGATCCGTCGGGTCTTTGGAGGCCACTGGAGATCTCGGATCCAGTGCCTCCGCTGCCAGGGCGTGTCCGACACCCTGGACCCTTACCTGGACATCGGCCTGGACATCCAGGCGGCGCAGAGCGTGACCCAGGCCCTGGAGCTGCTGGTGAGGCCCGAGCGGCTGGGCGGGGCCGACGGCTACCAGTGCGGCAAGTGCCGCCGGAAGGTGCCGGCCACCAAGACGCTGCGCCTGCACGCGGCCTCCAGGGTGCTCACGCTCGTGCTGAAGCGGTTCTCGGCGCTCGCGGACAGCAAGGTGGAGCGGGACGTGCGCTACCCGGAGCACCTGGACCTGCGGCCCTACCTGTCCCAGGGGCGCCACGCGGGCCCGCTGCTGTACCGGCTCTACGCCGTGCTGGTCCACTCGGGCCGCACCTGCCACAGCGGCCACTACTTCTGCTACGTCCGAACCGCGGGCGGCCGGTGGTTTAAGATGGACGACGCCCAGGTGACCGCCTGCGACGCTTCTGAGGCCCTGAGCCAACGCGCCTATGTGCTCTTTTACGTCCAGACCAGTGAACTGGAAGGAGACAGTGGGAAACCCACATGCCCCGGGACCGAGCACAAGGTCGCGGCGTCGACCCAACGGGGTCCCGAGAGTGCCCCCAACTTCACGGGTCCCGGGTCCGAGGAGCCCGTGCGAGAGCAGCGGCGACGGCCCCAGGAGCCATCCCGGCCCAAGCCTCAGTCCAACCTCAGGGAGGTCGCGTGTGCGGTGCCCGCCGAAGCCGTCCTCATTCACCAGTCCCGGGACCGAGGGGGCACGGCGGACCGCCTGCTCAACCATCCAGCCGGGGACGTCCTCCCCGGGGGGGCCAAGGGCACTGGCCAAGGCCCTGGTCCCAGAGGGGGAGCCAAGGCGAACAGGAAGAAGAAGAAGAAGCAGGGGCACAGGTCCGTGCCCGCGTGCCAGTGATGCCAGCAGCAGGAGTGGCCCAGGAGCCTGCAGGAGAGCCTTGGGCTGAGCGCTGAAGGGTGGGGGGGGGGGGAGAGGGCGGGCGTGGTGGGCGTGGTGCAGGGGCGATTGGGAGGGTGTGTGGAAGTGGGGGGCGGGTACACTTTTCAAGGGGCCAGATCAAGGGTGTTGAGCAGCATCTGTGTCCTGTATACAACATGTGTGGGGAGCAACACAGCTGCAGAGGCTGCCACACACTCCCGGGGCCCAACCCACCCCAGGACCTGGTGCTGCCTTTTTTTTTTTGTTAATCCCCACCACGTATAGGGATATAGGGGATATAACGGATATAAGGGATATTGGAAATGGGGATATGGGGATATAATCGACATAGGGATATAGGGATAAAGTGATATAGAGATATAAGGGATATAGCGATATAAGGGATATAGGGATATAAGGGATCAAGGCATATAAGGGATAAAGGGATATAGCGATATAAGGGATAAAGGGATATAAGGGATAATGGGATATAGAGATATAAGGGATATAGGAATATAGGTATATAAGGGTAAATGTATAAAGGGATATAAGGGATATAGGGATATAGGGGATATAAAAGATATAGGGATATGGGGCTATAAGGGACTAGGGATATAATCCAGTCTTGTATCAGGGACCCAGACCTCCCTCCCTGGTCTGAACTGCCGTCCTAGGACCCAGACCTCCATCCGGGTCCCAGACCATCATGGCGGGTCCGAGAAGATTATCCCGGTTCCCAGGTTTCTAACACATAATCCAGTTGGGAACTGGGGCCTCTGTGTGCCTTGCAGGGTGTTGAGCAGCATCTGTGGCCTCTATACAACACGTGCGGGGAGCAACACAACTGCAGAGGCTGTCACACACCCCTGGGGGCCAACCCACCCCAGGTGCTAGTGCTGCCATTTTATAATTTTTTGGTTAATCCTCACTGGAGATAGGGATATAGGGGATATAGAGATATAGGGGATATAAGGGATATAGGGGATATAAGGGATATAGGGATTTAAGGGATTAGGGATATAATACAGTCTTGTATCAGGGATGTAGTTCTTTATCTGTAACCCAGACCACCATTCCATAACCCAGATGTCCAGGTGAGGTACCAGACCGCCCCCTGGGACCCAGACCTCCCTCCCTTGTCTGAACTACCATCCTAGGACCAAGACCTCCATCCGAGTCCCAGACCATCATGGCGGGGCCGAGAAGATTATCACAGGGCCCAGGTCTCTAACACAGAATCCAGTAGAGAACTACACCCCCAATACAAGACTAGATTCATGATGGGGCCGAGAAGATTATCCTGGGGCAAGGTCTCAAACACAGAATCCAGTCTTGTATCAGGGGTGTAGTTCTCTATCTGTTACCCAGACCACCATTCCAAAACCCAGATGTCCAGGTGAGGTACCAGACCTCTCTCCCTGGCCCGAACTGCCCTCCTAGGACCCAGACCTCCATCTGGGTCCCAGACCATCATGGCTGGGCCAAGAAGATTATCCTGGGGTAAGGCCTCAAACACAGAATCTTGTATCAGGGGTGTAGTTCTCCATCTGTAACCCAGACCATCATAACATAACCCAGATGTCCATGTGCGGTACCAGACCTCCCCCTGGGGCCTAGACTTCGCTCCCTGGCCCGAAGTATCCTCTCAGAACACATTCCTCTATCTGGGGCTCAGAACTACATCCGGGTCCCAGACCATCAGGGCAGGTCCGAGAAGATTATCCCGGGGCCCAGGTCTCTAACACAAAATCCAGTCTTGTATCAGGGGTGTACTTCTCTATCTGTAACCCAGACCACCATTCCATAACCCAGATGTCCAGGTGAGGTAAAAAACCACGCCCTGGGGGCCCAGACCTCCCTCCCTGGCCCGAACTGCCCTCCTGGGACCCATTCCTCTATCCGGGGCTCAGACCTACATCCTGGTCCCAGACCATCAGAAGATTACCCAGGGGCCCTGGTTTCTAACACATAATCCGGTTGGGAACTGGGGCCTCTGTGTGCCTTGCAGGGTGTTGAGCAGCATCTGTGGCCTGTATACAACATGTGTGGGGAGCAACACAGCTGCAGAGGCTGCCACACACTCCCGGGGCCCAACACACCCCATGTTCGAGTGCTGCCATTTTTTTCTTTTTTGGTTAATCCTCACCAGAGATAGGGATATAGGGATATAGGGGATATAGGGATATAAGGTATATAAGGGATATAAGGAATATAGGGATATAGAAATATAGGGATATAGGTATATACGGATAAAGGGATATAAGGGATATAAGGGATACAAGGGTAAAGGGATAAAGAGATATAGAGGACATAGGGATATAAGGGATTAGGGATATAATCCAGTCTATAAGGGATTAGGGATATAATCCAGGGGTGTAGTTCTCTATCTGTAACCCAGACCACCATTCCATAACCCAGATGTCCAGGTGAGGTACCAGACCGCCCCAGGGCCCAGACCTCCCTCCCTGTCCCGAATTGCCCTCCTAGGACCTATTCCTCTATCCGGGGCTCAGAACTACATCTGGGTCCCAGACCATCAGGGCAGGTCCGAGAAGATTATCCCGGGGCCCAGGTCTCTAACACAAAATCCAGTCTTGTATCAGGGGTGTAGTTCTCTATCTGTAACCCAGACCACCATTCCATAACCCAGATGTCCAGGTGAGGTACCAGACCGCCCCAGGGGCCCAGACCTCCCTCCCTGTCCCGAATTGCCCTCCTAGGACCTATTCCTCTATCCGGGGCTCAGAACTACATCTGGGTCCCAGACCATCAGGGCAGGTCCGAGAAGATTATCCCGGGGCCCAGGTCTCTAACACAAAATCCAGTCTTGTATCAGGGGTGTAGTTCTCTATCTGTAACCCAGACCACCATTCCATAACCCAGATGTCCAGGTGAGGTACCAGACCGCCCCAGGGGCCCAGACCTCCCTCCCTGTCCCGAATTGCCCTCCTAGGACCTATTCCTCTATCCGGGACTCAGACCATCAGGGCAGGTCCGAGAAGATTATCCCGGGGCCCAGGTCTCTAACACAAAATCCAGTCTTGTATCAGGGGTGTACTTCTCTATCTGTAACCCAGACCACCATTCCATAACCCAGATGTCCAGGTGAGGTACCAGAACTCCCCGGAGCCAGACTTTGCTCCCTGGCCCGAACTATCCTCTCAGAACCCATTCCTCTATCCAGGGCTCAGACCTACATCCATGTCCCAGTCCATCATGGCGGGTCCAAGAAGATTATCCCGGGGCCCAGGTTTCTAACACATAATCCGGTTGGGAACTGGGGCCTCTGTGTGCCTTGCAGGGTGTTGAGCAGCATCTGTGGCCTGTATACAACACGTGTGGGGAGCAACACAACTGCAGAGGCTGCCACACACCCCCGGGGGCCAACCCACCCCAGGTGCTAGTCCTGCCATTTTTTTCTTTTTTGTTTAATCCTCACCAGGGATAGGGATATAGGGATATAGGGGATATAATGGATATAAAGATCATGGGAAATGGGGATAAAAGGGATATAGGGACATAGCAATAAAGGGATATAGCAATATAAGGGATATAGGGATATAAGGAATATAAGGGATATAAGGTATATATGGGATATGAGGAATATAAGGGATATAAGGTATATATGGGATATAAGGAATATAGGGATATAAGGATATAGAGATATAGCGATAAAGGAATATAGGGATATAAGGAATATAAGGGATATAGGGATGTAGAAATATAGGGATATAAGGGATAAAACTGATATACGGTATATAAGGGATGTAAGAAATATAGGGATATAGTTCTCCATCTGTAACCCAGACCATCATAACATAACCCAGATGTCCATGTGCGGTACCAGACCTCCCCCTGGGGCCTAGACTTCGCTCCCTGGCCCGAAGTATCCTCTCAGAACACATTCCTCTATCTGGGGCTCAGAACTACATCCGGGTCCCAGACCATCAGGGCAGGTCCGAGAAGATTATCCCGGGCCCAGGTCTCTAACACAAAATCCAGTCTTGTATCAGGGGTGTACTTCTCTATCTGTAACCCAGACCACCATTCCATAACCCAGATGTCCAGGTGAGGTAAAAAACCACGCCCTGGGGCCCAGACCTCCCTCCCTGGCCCGAACTGCCCTCCTGGGACCCATTCCTCTATCTGGGGCTCAGACCTACATCCTGGTCTCAGACCATCAGAAGATTACCCAGGGGCCCTGGTTTCTAACACATAATCCGGTTGGGAACTGGGGCCTCTGTGTGCCTTGCAGGGTGTTGAGCAGCATCTGTGGCCTGTATACAACATGTGTGGGGAGAAACACAGCTGCAGAGGCTGCCACACACTCCCGGGGCCCAACCCACCCCATGTTCGAGTGCTGCCATTTTTTTCTTTTTTGGTTAATCCTCACCAGAGATAGGGATATAGGGGATATAGGGATATAAGGGATATAAGGGATATAAGGAATATAGGGATATAGAAATATAGGTATATAGGTATATACGGATAAAGGGATATAACGGATACAAGGGTAAAGGGATAAAGAGGTATAGAGGAAATAGGGATATAAGGGATTAGGGATATAATCCAGTCTTGTATCAGGGGTGTAGTTCTCTAACCCAGACCACCATTCCATAACCCAGATGTCCAGGTGAGGTACCAGACCGCCCCAGGGGCCCAGACCTCCCTCCCTGTCCCGAATTGCCCTCCTAGGACCTATTCCTCTATCCGGGACTCAGAACTACATCCGGGTCCCAGACCATCAGGGCAGGTCCGAGAAGATTATCCCGGGGCCCAGGTCTCTAACACAAAATCCAGTCTTGTATCAGGGGTGTACTTCTCTATCTGTAACCCAGACCATCATTCCATAACCCAGTTGTCCAGGTGAGGTACCAAAACTCCCCCCTGGGCCAGACTTTGCTCCCTGGCCCAAACTATCCTCTCAGAACCCATTCCTCTATCCGGGGCTCAGACCTACATCCATGTCCCAGTCCATCATGGCGGGTCCAAGAAGATTATCCCGGGGCCCAGGTTTCTAACACATAATCCGGTTGGGAACTGGGGCCTCTGTGTGCCTTGCAGGGTGTTGAGCAGCATCTGTGGCCTGTATACAACAAGTGTGGGGAGCAACACAACTGCAGAGGCTGCACGATACCCACTGTCGAAAAAAGAGCGGAATACGTATAACTGCCTGCCTCGAGGACTGCAGCCTCCAACCTCCTGGCTGTCTCAGTAGAGGCGGCCGGCACCTGCCTGCCTGCCAGGGTAAAGGCCCCGTGCCCAGTACTGGCTGCCTTGTTAGCAGGGGCCTCTGCTGTACGGAATGTCCCAGTAATGTCGGCCTGCCCGCTATGGCCTGCCTCAATAATGGCAGCCTCTCGTGGTACTCAGCACCTCGCTGTAAGGATTGACTGCCTCAATAATGACGGCCTGCACCGTACCCACTGCTGCAATGCTATCGGGCTCCGTGTAATTGCATTCCTCGAGGACAGTGACCTCACCGGTTCTGGGTGCTTCAAAAATGGCTGCCTTTAGGGTATGGAGTGACATACTGAACGCACAGGTTCACCATGTCAGTGCAGCAGCCCTTTGCAGGGCTGGGCTGTGAACGGGTGCAAAATCCAGGCTAGTAACTTTAGTCCATCCAGGGAAGGAATGACTCCCGCCCTGGACAGACTTGATGATTTTGAGGGATTTTCTTTTTTCTGGGTGTTTGTTTGTTTGGGGGTAGAATTATTTGTTGCGTTCACGGGGCATTAGCTGGAATTTCAGCACCATGGACAGGAGCGCACAGTGTTATTTCTTGAATGGCCACAACAGTAACTTGGTAACTAGGAACCAGTAACCTGGTAACCAGTAACCAGTCACCTGGTAAGCAGTCAACTGGTAAGTAGTAAACCAATAACTAGTGACCCGGTAAAAGGTTAGCAGGGGCGGTGGCGGGGCCTCCGCCTTACAGAAGGTCTCAGTAATGACTGCATGCTGAGTATGGCGTGCCTCAATTACAGCGGCATCTCGGGAGGGCGCTGCATCTTGCAGTACTCAGTACCTAGCTGTACGGACTGGCTGCCTCAATAATGGCGGCCTGCACAGTACCCATTACCGCAACCTGAGCGGCCTCCGTTTTTCTGCCTTCCTCCAGGAAAGCTGCCTCCAACCTCCTAGCTGCCTCAGTCAGAGGCGGCCTACACCTGCCTGCCTGCCAGGTTAAAGGCCCCGTGCCCTCTGCTAGCTGGGTCGTTAGCGGGAGCCTCTGCCGCATGAAAGGTCTCAGGAATGTCGGCCTGCAGCATTCGGCCTGCCTCAATAATGGCAACCTCTCGTGAGGACGCTGTATCTCGCAGTACTCAGCACCTCGCTGTACAGACTGGCTGCCTGAATAATGGCGGCCTGCACCGTACCCATTGCTACAACCTGAGCGGGCTCCGTTTTTCAGCCTGCCTCCAGGAAAGCGGCCTCCAACCTCTTGGATGCCTGAGAAGAGGAGGCCTGCACCTGCCTGCCTGCCAGGGTAAAGGCCCCGTGCCCCGTACTGGCTGTCTCGTTAGCGGGGACCTCTGTGTTGCGGCAGGTCTCGGTAATGTCGGCCTTCAGCATTCGGCCTGCCTCAATAATGGCGGCCTCTCACGAGGACGCTGTGTCTGGCGTTATTTAGCACCTCGCTATAGGGACGGGCTGTCTCAATAATGGTGGCCTTCTGGGTACCACAGCAGCAACCCGATAAAACTCCGAATAACTGGCTTCCTCGAGTCCTGTGGCCTCCAACCTGCTGGCAGCCTCAGTAGAGGCCGCTTGCACCTGCCTGCCTGCCAGGGTAAAGGCCCCAGGCATGCGTCTATTAAGGCGGCAAATGGCGAGCACGCTGCGTCTCGCAGGACCTGCACCTCGCTGCACGGACTAGCTTCCTCAAAAATGGCGGCCTGTACCGTACACAATGCCGCAGCCCAAGCGGGCTCCGTAAAACTGCCTGCCAAAGTACGGCCGCCTCCAACCCCCTGGCTGCATGAGTAGAGGAGGCCTGCACCTGCCGGCCTGCCAGGGTAAAGGCTCTGTGCCCAGTACTGGCTGCCTGGATGGCGGGGGCCTGCGCCGTAAGGAAGGTCTCAGTCATGGCGGCCTGCAGCGAATAGCTTGAGTCCATTAAGGCGGCCTCTCGCATCCACGCTGCATTTCGCGGGTCTCACCACCTCTCTGTTTGGACTGGCTGCCTCAATATTGGTGGCTTCTAGGTTTCCAAAGGGTTCATGATGTCAGCGCAGCAGCCGAGGCCTCCCTTTGCAAAGAGGGAGCAGGAAGCGGTGAAGTACCCACAACTGTGACTTTGCTCCATCCAGGGACGGAATGCATGCCGCCCTGCCCAGCCTCTCTGATCTTGTGACCCTTTCCGGCCCCCCCCCCCCCCCCCCCGGTAGAATTTTCGGTGGAGTTCACAGGGTTTTAGCTGGAATTTCAGCAACAGGGACAGAGGCACAGCGTGTTATTCCGGAAAAGGCCACAGGAGGGCAGCAAAGGACAGGTTTTGCCTGACAGCTTTCTTTGAGGTCCAGTGGAATAAGTATATGGTTCTATAGACAGACGTGTACAGTATAATCAGTAACTTACTTGAAAGAAAATGAAAACATTTATCTTATAAAAGCAGTGCATAACCCTGCTCTATGATTACATTCTGATAAATCACAAAATGAGGTGTACTTACTATTAGCACATTTCTATAACTCTCTGCCAAGGGGACGTCAGCCTCCAAACCCCTGGCTGCCTCAGTACAGGCGGCCGGCAACTGCCTGCGCGCCAGCGTAGGAACCCCGTGTCCCGTACTGGCTGTGTCCTTTACGGGGAGGGGTGGGAGGGCCTCTGCCGTACAGAAGGTCTCAGTAATGTCGGCCTGCAGCGTTCGGGCTTCCTCAATAATGGCGGCCTCTCGCGAGGACGCTGTGTCTCATGGTACTCAGCACCTTGCTGTACGAACTGGCTGCCTCAATTATGGCGGCCTGCACGATACCCACTGTCGAAAAAAGAGCGGAATACGTATAACTGCCTGCCTCGAGGACTGCAGCCTCCAACCTCCTGGCTGTCTCAGTAGAGGCGGCCGGCACCTGCCTGCCTGCCAGGGTAAAGGCCCCGTGCCCAGTACTGGCTGCCTTGTTAGCAGGGGCCTCTGCTGTATGGAATGTCCCAGTAATGTCGGCCTGCCCGCTATGGCCTGCCTCAATAATGGCAGCCTCTCGTGGTACTCAGCACCTCGCTGTAAGGATTGACTGCCTCAATAATGACGGCCTGCACCGTACCCACTGCTGCAATGCTATCGGGCTCCGTGTAATTGCATTCCTCGAGGACAGTGACCTCACCGGTTCTGGGTGCTTCAAAAACGGCTGCCTTTAGGGTATGGAGTGACATACTGAACGCACAGGTTCACCATGTCAGTGCAGCAGCCCTTTGCAGGGCTGGGCTGTGAACGGGTGCAAAATCCAGGCTAGTAACTTTAGTCCATCCAGGGAAGGAATGACTCCCGCCCTGGACAGACTTGATGATTTTGAGGGATTTTCTTTTTTTCTGGGTGTTTGTTTGTTTTGAGGTAGAATTATTTGTTGCGTTCACGGGGCATTAGCTGGAATTTCAGCACCATGGACAGAAGCACACAGTGTTATTTCGTGAATGGCCACAACAGTAACTAGGAACCAGTAACCTGGTAGCCAGTAACCAGTCACCTGGTAACCAGTTAACTGGTAAGTAGTAAACCAATAACTAGTGACCCGGTAAAAGGTTAGCAGGGGCGGTGGCGGGGCCTTCGCCTTACAGAAGGTCTCTGTAATGACGGCATGCTGAATATGGCGTGCCTCAATTACAGCAGCATCTCGGGAGGGCGCTGCATCTTGCAGTACTCAGTACCTAGCTGTACGGACTGGCTGCCTGAATAATGGCAGCTAGCACAGTACCAATTACCAAAACCTGAGTGGCATCCTTTTTTCTGCCTGCCTCCAGGAAAGCGGCCTCCAAACTCTTGGCTGCCTCAGTAGAGGAGGCCTGCACCCGCCTGCCTGCCAGGATGAAGACCCCGTGCCCTTTACTGACTGTGTCATTAGCAGGGGGCCTCTTCCGCATGAAAGGTCTCAGTAATGTAGGCCTGCCACATTCGTCCTGCCTCAATAATCGCGGCTTCTCGTGAGGACAGTGCTTCTCGTGGTACTCAACACCTTGCTGTACGAACTGCCTGACCCAATTATGGCGCCAGCACGATACCCACTAGCAAAACCAGAGTGGGCTTCTTATAATTGCCTGCCTTGAGGACTGCAGCCTCCAAACTTCTGGCTGCCTCAGTAGAGGCGGCCTGCACCTGCCTGCCTGCTAGGGTAAAGACCCCATGCCCCGTACTGGCTGCCTTGTTAGCAGGGGACTCTACTGTATGGCAGGTCTCAGTAATGTCGGCCTGCAGCATTCGGCCTGCCTCAATAATGGCGGCCTCTCGCGAGGACGCTGTGTCTCACGTTATTCAGCACCTCACTGTACGGAATTGCTGCCTGAATAATGTCGGCCTGCTCGGTACCACAGCAGCAACCCAATAAAACTCTGTATAACTGGCTGTGTCGAGGCCTGTGGCCTCCAAACTCCTGGCAGCCTTAGTAGAGTGAACCTGCACCTGCCTGCCTCCCAGGGTAAAGGCCCCGTGACCTCAACTGGCAGTCTCATTAGCGGGGGAGTCTGCTGTACGGCAGGTCTCAGTAATGTCGGCCTGCAACAGACGGCCTGCCTCAATAATGGCAGGCTCTCGCGAGGACTCTGCGTCTGGCAGAATTCAGCACTTCGCCTTATAGACTGGCTGCCTCAATAATGGTGGCCTTCTGGGTACCACAGCAGCAACCCGATAAAACTCCGGATAACTGGTTGCCTCGAGCCCTGTGTTCTGCAACCTGCTGGCAGCCTCAGTAGAGGCCGCTTGCACCTGCCTGCCTGCCACGGTAAAGGCCCCAGGCCCCGTACCGGCTGCCTCATTAGGGGGCGGCCTTCGCCTCACGGAAATTCTCAGTCATGGAGGCCTGCGGCGTAAGGCATGCATCCATTAAGGCGGCCTCTGGTGAGCACGCTGCGTCTCGCGGGACTCAGCACCTCGCTGCATGGACTAGCTTCCTCAACAATGGCGGCCTGTACCGTACACAATGCCGCAGCCCGAGCGGGCTCTGTAAAACTGCCTGCTACCCCCTGGCTGCATGAGTAGAGGAGGCCTGCACCTGGCGGCCTGCCAGGGTAAAGGCCCTGTGCCCAGTACTGGCTGCGTGGATGGTGGGGGCCTGCGCCGTAAGGAAGGTCTCAGTCATGGCGGCCTGCAGCGAATACCTTGAGTCAATTAAGGCGGCCTCTCGCATCCACGCTGCATTTCGCGGGTCTCACCACCTCTCAGTTCAGACTGGCTGCCTCAATATTGGTGGCTTCTAGGTTTCCAAAGGGTTCATGATGTCAGCGCAGCAGCCGAGGCCTCCCTTTGCAAAGAGGGAGCAGGAAGCGGTGAAGTACCCACAACTGTGACTTTGCTCCATCCAGGGACGGAATGCATGCCGCCCTGCCCAGCCTCTCTGATCTTGTCACCCTTTTTTCCTGGGTAGAATTTTCGGTCGAGTTCACAGGGCTTTAGCGGGAATGTCAGCACCAGGGACAGAGGCACAGCGTGTTATTCCTGAAATGGCCACAGGAGGGCAGCAAAGGATAGTTTTTGCCTGACAGCTTCCTTTTGAGGTCCAGTGGAATAAGTATATGGTTCCATAGACAGACGTGTACAGTATAATCAGTAACTTACTTGAAAGAAAATGAAAACATTTATCTGATAAAAGTCGTGCTTAACCCTGGTCTATAATCATAAACATTATGATAAATCACAAAATAGGGTGTACTTACTATTAGCACATTTCTATAACTCCCTGCCAAGGGGACAGCAGCCTCCACACCCTGGTTGCCTCAGTAGAGGCGGCCTGCACCTGCCGGCCCGCCAGTGTAAAGACCTTGTGCCCACAACAGGGGGGTGGGGACATTTGTGGGGAGGGGTGTGGGCTGGGAATGGGGGGATGAGGAGAAATATGTGATACCTCAATCAATAAAGAAATTAAAATAAATACATAAATAAAATTTAGTTTAGGTCTAGGGTTATGGCTAGTTTTAGGGTTAAGGTTAGGCCTAGGGTAAGGGTTGGGTTTAGGGTTAGGTTTAGGGCTTGGGATAGGGGTAGGTTTAGGGTTAGGGTTAGGGTTAAGGCTATTGTTGGGGCTGGGTTTAGGCCTAAGTTTAGATTAGGGTTAGGGTTAGGGCTAGGGTCAGGACTAAGGCTAGTGCTAGGGTTAGGGTTAGGGTTGGGGTTATTTTTAGGGTTAGGGCTAGGGTTATGGTTGGGGTTATGGATAGTGCTAGGGTTAGGGTTAGGTTTATGGTTAGGGCTTGGGTTAGCCTTAAAGTTAGTGTTAGGGCTAGGGCTAGGGTAATGACTATGCATAGGGTTAGTATTAGGTTTAGGGCTATGATTAATGTTTGGGTTAGGGTTCGGGCTAGTGTTATGGTTAAGGTTAGGTTTAGGACTAGGGCTAGGGCTAGGGTTAGATTTAGGGCTATTGTTACGAAGAGGGCTCGATTTACGGGTAGTGTTATGTTTAGATTTAGGGTTAGGTTTATGGTTAGGGTAGTGTTAGGGGTAGGTTTAGGATTAGGATTACGTCTAAAATTAGATTTAAAAAAACACACAAACAAACAAACAAAAAGACCCCGTGCCGTACTGGCTGTGTCGTTCGCGGGAAGGGGTGTGGGGAGGGCCTCTGCTGTACGGAAGGTCTCAGTAATGTCGGCCTGCAGCATTCGGCCTTCCTCAATAATGGCGGCCTCTCGCGAGGACGCTGTGTCTCATGGTACTCAGCACCTTGCTGTACGAACCTGCTGACTCATTTATGGCGGCCTGCACGATACCCAATGCTGAAACCAGAGCATGCTTCGTATAACTGCCTGCCTCGAGGACTGCAGCTTCCAAACTTCGGGCTGCCTCAGTAGAGGTGGCCTGCATCTGCCTTCCTGCGGGAAAAAGGCCCCGTGATCCGTACTGGCTGTCTCATTAGCAGGGCGTCTGCCGTCGGCAGGTCTCAGTAATGTCGGCCTGCAGCATTCGCCTGCCTCAATAATGGTAGCCTCTCGCGAGGACGCTGCCCATAACGGGGTCACTCGTGGGAGGGTCTGGGCTGGAATTGGCGGTGACCGTAACAATATGTGCAACCTGCAGGATCATGATTTCATATCTCAGTAAAAAGTCTCCAACTCTGGCTGTAGGACTAGTTAGGGCCTAGATAGCCTGGTAGCGGTCTGTTGCCGTACTTGGTGCCTTGGAGGGGCCTGTTTGTCTAGGGTCTCAGGTAAATGTTCGGCCTGGTCTATGGCCTGCCTTTAGATAGAGGTAGGCTCTCATGGTGCTCAGCAAAGGCTCGTGCTGGTACGGCTGCCTTAGGTTGCGGCGCTTTTTTGGCGAAGGCTATAGGGCTGTGGTATGGATGCTAGGTTAGGATGGACTCTCATGGTACGGTCTGGGTGCCTTCAAAATGTAGGGCCTGCTAGGGTAATGGACTGCATAGGGTGTAATGCATTCTAGGTTGACTAATGTTCTGGGTGGTTCAGTATGGTCCCTTTAGGTAGGACTGGGCTAGGCTGAAGGTGATTAGGGCATTGTTACAGCAGGCCTTTCAGGGTGAGCTGTTAGTTTAATTCCAGGGTAGGTATGTTAGGTACGCCTGTGGGAAGGACTTGATGGATTTGAGGATTTTCTTTTTTTCTGGTGGTTTGTTTGTTTTGGGTAGAATATTTGTTGTCGTTACAGAGGCATTAGCTGGAAATTCAGCACCATGGACAAAGCACATCGGTGTGGTTATGTTTTGAATGGCCACAACGTACTTGGTAACGAGGAACCAGTAACCTGTAACCAGAACCAGTCACCTTGTAACCAGTTAACTGGTAGCTAGTAACCAATAACTGTGACCCTGCGGTAAAAGGTTAGCACGGGCGGTGGTGGGGCCTTCGCCGTACAGAAGGTCTCAGTAATGACGGCATGCTGAGTATGGCTGCCTCAATTACAGCGGCCATCTCGCGAGGGTGCTGCATCTCGCAGTACTCAGTACCTCGCTGTACTGACTGGCTGCCTCAATAATGGCGGCTGCACAGTACCCATTGGTACAACCTGAGCGGGCATCCGTTTTTCAGCCTGCCTCCAGGAAAGCGCCTCCAACCTCTTGGATGCCTGAGAAGAGGAGGCCTGCACCTGCCTGCCTGCTAGGTAAAGGTCCCGTGCCCCGTACTGGCTGCCTTGTTAGCAGGGGCCTCTGCTGTACGAAAGGTCTCAGTAATGTCGGCCTGTCCGCTATGGCCTGCCTCAATAATGGCAGCCTCTCATGGTACTCAGCACCTCGCTGTAAGGACTGACTGCCTCAATAATGACGGCCTGCACCATACCCACTGCCGCAATGCTATAGGGCTTCGTGTAATTGCATTCCTCGAGGATGGTGACCTCATCGGTTCTGGGTGCTTCAAAAATGGCTCCCTTTAGGGTATGGACTGACATAGTGAACGCACACGTTCACCATGTCAGTGCAGCAGCCCTTTGCAGGGCTGGGCTATGAACGGGTGCAAACTCCAGGCTAGTGACTTTAGTACACCCAGGGAAGGAATGACTCCCGCCCTGGACAGACTTGATGATTTTGAGGGATTTTCTTTTTTTTCTGGGTGTTTGTTTGTTTGTTTGGGGTAGAATTATTTGTTGCGTTCACAGGGCATTAGCTGGAAATTCAGCACCATGGACAGAAGCACACGGTGTTATTTCTTGAATGGCCACAACAGTAACTTGGTAACGAGGAACCAGTAACCTGGTAACCAGTAACCAGTCACCTTGTAACCAGTTAACTGGTAAGTAGTAAACCAATAACTAGTGACCCGGTAAAAGGTTAGCAGGGGCGGTGGTGGGGCCTTCGCCGTACAGAAGGTCTCAGTAATGACGGCATGCTGAGTATGGCGTGCCTCAATTACAGCGGCATCTCGCGAGGGTGCTGCATCTCGCAGTACTCAGTACCTCGCTGTACTGACTGGCTGCCTCAATAATGGCGGCCTGCACAGTACCCATTGGTACAACCTGAGCGGGCTCCGTTTTTCAGCCTGCCTCCAGGAAAGCTGCCTCCAACCTCTTGGATGCCTGAGAAGAGGAGGCCTGCACCTGCCTGCCTGCTAGGGTAAAGGTCCCGTGCCCCGTACTGGCTGCCTTGTTAGCAGGGGCCTCTGCTGTACGAAAGGTCTCAGTAATGTCGGCCTGTCCGCTATGGCCTGCCTCAATAATGGCAGCCTCTCATGGTACTCAGCACCTCGCTGTAAGGACTGACTGCCTCAATAATGACGGCCTGCACCATACCCACTGCCGCAATGCTATAGGGCTTCGTGTAATTGCATTCCTCGAGGATGGTGACCTCATCGGTTCTGGGTGCTTCAAAAATGGCTCCCTTTAGGGTATGGACTGACATAGTGAACGCACACGTTCACCATGTCAGTGCAGCAGCCCTTTGCAGGGCTGGGCTATGAACGGGTGCAAACTCCAGGCTAGTGACTTTAGTACACCCAGGGAAGGAATGACTCCCGCCCTGGACAGACTTGATGATTTTGAGGGATTTTCTTTTTTTTTCTGGGTGTTTGTTTGTTTGTTTTGGGGTAGAATTATTTGTTGCGTTCACAGGGCATTAGCTGGAAATTCAGCACCATGGACAGAAGCACACGGTGTTATTTCTTGAATGGCCACAACAGTAACTTGGTAACGAGGAACCAGTAACCTGGTAACCAGTAACCAGTCACCTTGTAACCAGTTAACTGGTAAGTAGTAAACCAATAACTAGTGACCCGGTAAAAGGTTAGCAGGGGCGGTGGTGGGGCCTTCGCTGTACAGAAGGTCTCAGTAATGACGGCATGCTGAGTATGGCGTGCCTCAATTACAGCGGCATCTCGCGAGGGTGCTGCATCTTGCAGTACTCAGTACCTCGCTGTACTGACTGGCTGCCTCAATAATGGCGGCCTGCACAGTACCCATTGGTACAACCTGAGCGGGCTCCGTTTTTCAGCCTGCCTCCAGGAAAGCTGCCTCCAACCTCTTGGATGCCTGAGAAGAGGAGGCCTGCACCTGCCTGCCTGCCAGGGTAAAGGCCCCGTGCCCCGTACTGGCTGTCTCGTTAGCGGGGGCCTCTGTGGTGCGGCAGGTCTCAGTAATGTCGGCATGCAGCATTCGGCCTTCCTCAATAATCGCGGCCTCTCGCGAGGATGCTGTGTCTCACGGTACTCAGCATCTTGCTGTACGAACTGGCTGACTCAATTATGGCGGCCTGCACGATACCCACTGCCAAAACAAGAGCAGGCTTCGTATAACTGCCTGCCTGGAAGACTGCAAGCTCCAACCTCCTGGCTGCCTGGGTAGAGGTGGCCTGCACCTGCCTGCCTGCTAGGGTAAAGGCCCCGTGCCCCGTACTGGCTGCCTTGTTAGCAGGGGCCTCTGCTGTACGGCAGGCCTTAGTAATCTCGGCCTGCAGCATTCGGCTTGCCTCAATAATGGCAGCCTCTCTTGGTACTCAGCACCTCGCTGTAAGGACTGACTGCCTCAATAATGACGGCCTGCACCGTACCCACTGCCGCAATGCTATAGGGCTTCGTGTAATTGCATTCCTCGAGGATGGTGACCTCATCGGTTCTGGGTGCTTCAAAAATGGCTCCCTTTAGGGTATGGACTGTCATAGTGAACGCACACGTTCACCATTTCAGTGCAGCAGCCCTTTGCAGGGCTGGGCTATGAACGGGTGCAAACTCCAGGCTAGTGACTTTAGTGCATCCAGGGAAGGAATGACTCCCGCCCTGGACAGACTTGATGATTTTGAGGGATTTTCTTTTTTTCTGGGTGTTTGTTTGTTTGTTTTGGGGTAGAATTATTTGTTGCGTTCATAGGGCATTAGCTGGAAATCCAGCACCATGGACAGAAGCACACGGTGTTATTTCTTGAATGGCCACAACAGTAACTTGGTAACTAGGAACCAGTAACCTGGTAACCAGTAACCAGTCACCTTGTAACCAGTTAACTGGTAAGTAGTAAACCAATAACTAGTGACCCGGTAAAAGGTTAGCAGGGGCGGTGGCGGGGCCTTCGCTGTACAGAAGGTCTCAGTAATGACGGCATGCTGAGTATGGCGTGCCTCAATTACAGCGGCATCTCGCGAGGGTGCTGCATCTTGCAGTACTCAGTACCTCGCTGTACTGACTGGCTGCCTGAATAATGGCGGCCTGCACAGTACCCATTGTTGCAACCTGAGCGGCCTTCGTTTTTCTGCCTTCCTCCAGGAAAGCTGCCTCCAACATCCTAGCTGCCTCAGTCGAGGCGGCGTACACCTGCCTGCCTGCCAGGTTAAAGGCCCCGTGCCCTCTGCTAACTGGGTCGTTAGCGGGAGCCTCTGCCGCATGAAAGGTCTCAGTAATGTTGGCCTGCAGCATTTGGCCTGCCTCAATAATGGCAACCTCTCGTGAGGACGCTGTATCTCGCAGTACTCAGCACCTCGCTGTACAGACTGGCTGCCTGAATAATGGCGGCCTGCACCGTACCCATTGCTACAACCTGAGCGGGCTCCGTTTTTCAGCCTGCCTCCAGGAAAGCGGCCTCCAACCTCTTGGATGCCTGAGAAGAGGAGGCCTGCACCTGCCTGCCTGCCAGGGTAAAGGCCCCGTGCCCCGTACTGGCTGTCTCGTTAGCGGGGGCCTCTGTGGTGTGGCAGGTCTCAGTAATGTCGGCATGCAGCATTCGGCCTCCCTCAATAATGGCGGCCTCTGGCGAGGATGCTGTGTCTCATAGTACTCAGCATCTTGCTGTACGAACTGGCTGACTCAATTATGGCGGCCTGCACGATACCCACTGCCAAAACAATAGCGGGCTTCCTATAACTTCCTGCCTGGAAGACTGCAAGCTCCAACCTCCTGGCTGCCTGGGTAGAGGTGGCCTGCACCTGCCTGCCTGCTAGGGTAAAGGCCCCGTGCCCCGTACTGGCTGCCTTGTTAGCAGGGGCCTCTGCTGTACGGCAGGCCTTAGTAATCTCGGCCTGCAGCATTCGGCTTGCCTCAATAATGGCAGCCTCTCTTGGTACTCAGCACCTCGCTGTAAGGACTGACTGCCTCAATAATGACGGCCTGCACCGTACCCATTGCCGCAATGCTATAGGGCTTCGTGTAATTGCATTCCTCGAGGACGGTGACCTCATCGGTTCTGGGTGCTTCAAAAATGGCTGCCTTTAGGGTATGGACTGACATAGTGAACGCACAGGTTCACAATGTCAGTGCAACAGCCCTTTGCACAGCTGGGCTGTGAAGGTGTGCAAAATCCAGGCTAGTGACTTTAGTCCATCCAGGGAAGGAATGACTCCCGCCCAGGACAGACTTGATGATTTTGAGGGATTTTCTTTTTTTCTGGGTGTTTGTTTGTTTGTTTTGGGGTAGAATTATTTGTTGCGTTCACAGGGCATTAGCTGGAAATTCAAGCACCATGGACAGAAGTACACGGTGTTATATCTTGAATGGCCTCAACAGTAACTTGGTGACTAGGAACCAGTAACCTGGTAACCAGTCACCTGGTAACCAGTCAACTGGTAAGTAGTAAACCAATAACTAGTGACCCGGTAAAAGGTTAGCAAGGCTGGTGGCGGGGCCTTCGCCGTACAGAACGTCTCAGTAATGACGGCATGCTGAGTATGGTGTGCCTCAATTACAGCGGCATCTCGCGAGGGTGCTGCATCTTGCAGTACTCAGTACCTCGCTGTACTGACTGGCTGCCTGAATAATGGCGGCCTGCACAGTACCCATTGCCTCAACCTGAGCGGCCTCCGTTTTTCTACCTGCCTCCAGGAAAGCAGCCTCCAACCTCCTAGCTGCCTCAGTCGAGGCGGCCTACACCTGCCTGCCTACCAGGGTAAAGGCCCCCTGCCCCGTACTGGCTGTCTCGTTAGCAGGTGCCTCTGTCGTACGGCAGGTCTCAGTAATGTCGGCCAGCAGCATTCGGCCTGCTTCAATAATGGCAACCTCTCATGAGGACGCTGTATCTCGCAGTACTCAGCACCTCGCTGTACAGACTGCCAGCCTGAATAATGGCGGCCTGCACCGTACCCATTGCTGCAACCTGAGTGGCTCAGTTTTTCTGCTGCCTCCAGGAAAGCGGCCTCCAATCTCTTGGATGCCTGAGTAGAGGAGGCCTGCAGCTGCCTGCCTGCCAGGGTAAAGGCCCCGTGCCCCGTACTGGCTGTCTCGTTAGTGGGGGCCTCTGTGGTGCGGCAGGTCTCAGTAATGTCGGCATGCAGCATTCGGCCTCCCTCAATAATGGCGGCCTCTGGCGAGGATGCTGTGTCTCATAGTACTCAGCATCTTGCTGTACGAACTGGCTGACTCAATTATGGCGGCCTGCACGATACCCACTGCCAAAATAAGAGCGGGCTTCGTATAACTGCCTGCCGGGAGGACTGTAGCCTCCAACCTCCTGGCTGCCTCAGTAGAGGCGGCGTGCACCTGCCTGCCTGCTAGGGTAACGGCCCCGTGCCCCATACTGGCTGCCTTGTTAGCAGGGGCTTCTGCTGTACTGAAGGTCTCAATAAGGTAGGCCTGCAGCAGATGGCCTGCCTCAATAATGGCAGGCTCTCACGAGCACTTTGCGTCTCGCAGAATTCAGCACCTCGCTGTATAGACTGGCTGCTTCAATAATGGCGCCCGTCTGGGTACCACAGCAGCAACCTGATAAAACTTCGAATAACTGGCTGCCTAGAGCCCTGTGGCCTCCAACCTGCTGGCAGCCTCAGTAGAGGCCGCTTGTACCTGCGTGCCTGCCAGGGTAAAGAACACGAACCCCGTACTAGTTGCCTCGTTAGGGGGCGGCCTTCGCCTTACGGAAATTCTCAGTCATGGCGGCCTAATGTGTAAGGCATGCATCCATGAAGGCGGCCTCTGGCGAGCACGCTGCGTCTCGCGGGAATCAGCACCTGGCTGCACAGACTAGCTTCCTCAACAATGGCGGCCTGTACCGTACCCACTGCCGCAGCCTGAGCGGGCTGCAGCATTCGGCTTGCCTCAATAATGGCAGCCTGTCTTGGTACTCAGTACCTCGCTGTAAGGACTGACTGCCTCAATAATCACGGCCTGCACCGTACCAACTGCTGCAATGCTATCGGGCTCCGTGTAATTGGATTCCTCGAGGACGGTGACCTCACCGGTTCTGGGTGCTTCAAAAATGGCTGCCTTTAGGGTATGGACTGACGTAGTGAACGCACACGTTCACCATGTCAGTGCAGCAGCCTTTTGCAGGGCTGGGCTGTGATCGAGTGCAAACTCCAGGCTAGTGACTTTAGTGCATCCAGGGAAGGAATGACTCCCGCCCTGGACAGACTTGATGATTTTGAGGGATTTCTTTTTTTCTGGGTGTTTGTTTGTTTGTTTGGGGGTAGAATTATTTTTTGCGTTCACAGGGCATTAGCTGGGATTTCAGCACCATGGACAGAAGCACACGATGTTATTTCTTGAATGGCCATAACAGTAACTTGGTAACGAGGAACCAGTAACCTGGTAACCAGTAACCAGTCACCTGGTAACCAGTCAACTGGTAAGTAGTAAACCAATAAGTAGTGACCCGGTAAAAGGTTAGCAGGGGTGGTGGCGGGGCCTTCGACGTACAGAAGGTCTCAGTAATGACGGCATGCTGAGTATGGCGTGCCTCAATTACATTGGTATCTCGGGAGGGCGCTGCATCTTGCAGTACTCAGTACCTTGCTGTACTTACTGGCTGCCTGAATAATGGCGGCCTGCACAGTACCCATTGCCTCAACCTGAGCGGCCTCCGTTTTTCTACCTGCCTCCAGGAAAGCAGCCTCCAACCTCCTAGCGGCCTGCCCAGTACCCATTGCCGCAACCTGAGCGGCCTCTGTTTTTCTGTCTGCCTCCAGGAAAGCGGCCTCCAACCACCTGGCTGCCTCAGTAGAGGAGGCCCACACCTGCCTGCCTGGCAGGGTAGAGGCCTCAGGTCCCGTAATGGTCACCTCGTGAGGGGGCAGCCTACGGCATACGAAAGGTCGCAGTCACAGCGGCCTGTGGCGTATGTCATGCATTAATTAATGTTTCTGTATCATAGATGTTTGTAACTCTCTATCCCTCTCATTTCCTCTCTGAAAAATCAATAAAATATATTTTAAAAAATATAAAAGAAAATCCCATATATTTAATCCCATCAGTAAATCCCAATATACTAATCCCATCAGTAAAAACCACATATATTAATCCCATCAGTAAAAAATCTCTCACATGCTAATCCCATCAGTAAAAAATCCCATATATTTATACCATCAGTAAAATCCAATATAGTAATTCTATCTGTGAAATCCAATATATATAATCCCATATATCTAATCCCAGGTATCACTCATGGCGGCCTGCAGCGAATATCAAGATTCAATTAAATTGGCCTCTTGTATACACGATGCTTTTCGCGGGTCTCAGGACCTCGCTGTTCGCAATGGCTGCCTCAATATTGCTGGCTTCTAGGTTTCCAAAGGGTTCATGATGTCAGCGCAGCAGCCCAGGCCTCCCTTTACAGGGACGGAGGAGGAAGCGGTGAAGAACCCATAACGGTGACTTCGGTCCATCCAGGCATGGAATGAATGCCGCTTTGCCCAGCCTCTCTCATCTTGTGATTCTTTTTTCCTGGGTACAATTTTTGGTCCAGTTCACAGGGCTTTAGTTGGAATTTCAGCATCAGGGACAGAGGCACAGCATGTTATTCCTGGAAAGGCCAATAGAGGGCAACAAAGGATAGTATTTGCCTTACAGCTTCCTTCTGAGGGCCAGTGTAATAAGGATATAGTTCCATAGACAGACGTGTACAGTATAATCAGTAACTTACTTGAAAGAAAATGAAAACATTTATCTTATAAAACCACTATATAATCATGCTCTATGATTACATTCTGATAAATCACAAAATAAGGAGGACTTACTATTAGCATATTGCTATAACTCCCTGCCAAGGGTACGTCAGCCTCCAACCCCCTGGCTGCCTCAGTGGAGGCGGCCTGCACCTGCCTGCCTGACAGGGTAAAAGCTCTGTGCCCAGTACTGGCTTCCTGGATAGCGGGGACTTGCGCTGTATAGAAGGTCTCATTCATGGCGGCCTGTGGCATAGCGCATGCGTCCATTAAGGCGGCTCTCCCGATGACGACGCTGCGTCTTGCGGGACTCAGCACCTCGCTGCACAGACTGGCTGCCTCAACAATGGCGGCCTGTACCGCAGCCCAAGCGGGCTCCTTAAAACTGCCTGCCACGAGGACGGCGGCCTCCCACCCCCTGGCTGCATGAGTAGAGGAGGCCTGCATCTGCCGGCCTGCCAGGGGAAAGGCTCTGTGCCCAGGACTGGCTGCCTGGGTAGAAGAGGCCTGCGCCATACGGAAGGTCTCAGTCATGGCGGCCAGTGGCAGATGGCATGCGTCCATTAAGGCAGCCTCTCGCGAGCATCCTGTGTCTCCCGGGCCTCAATACCTCGCTGGGCAGACTGGCTGCCTGAAAAATGGCGGCTTGCGCCGTACCCACTACCGCATCCCGAAAGGGCTGCCAATAACTGCCTACCAAGAGGACGGCGGCCTCCAACCCCCTGGCTGCATGAGTAGAGGAGGCTTGCAACTGCCGGTCGGTCAGGGTAAAGGCCCCGGGCCCCCTACTGGCTGCCTCGTGGGGGGGTGGGCGGGCTACGCCGTAGGGAAGGTCTCAGTCATGGCGAATTGCAGCGTATGGCAAGCGTCAATTAATGTTTCTCTCTTATCTATGTTTCTATCTGTCTATCCCTCTCCAGTCCTCTCTGTGAAAAATCAATAAAATATATTTTTTAAAAAATAAAAAAATAAAAGCAGATATATGTAATCCTATCATTCAAAATCCCATATATTGATCCCATCGATAAAATCCCATCACCCTAAACCCATCAACCAAAGCCCATCACCCTAACCCCATCACCATAAATCCATCAACCTAATCCTATCAGCATGAACCCATCAACCTAATTTAAATGATGGTGGCAAATGATGGGGCCAGGTGATGGTGCCATATGATGGGGCCATATGATGGTGCCAAATGATAGTGCCATACGATGGGGACAAATAATGGGACAAATGATGGGGCCAGGTGATGGGGCTAAATGATACATTTGGTTAATCCTCACACGAGCATAGTTTTTCCATTGATTTTTAGAGAGACAGCGGTAGCGGGGAGGGTGACAGAGAGAGAGAGAGAGATGGTTTGTTTGCCTCTTGCACACACCCCAACCAGGACAGGGATCAAGCCTGCAGCCCAGGCACATGCTCTGGCCCGGGAATCAAACCGGAGACTCTTCGATGTACAGGATGCTCTAACCACGGATCCACACCGGCCAGGGCCAACACCATTTTTAAAAGTAAGTTAGGGAGTGTGGACAGGGGCGCAGCGCATCGGGGTAGCCCTGCATCCCAGGACTTGATCGAGGCGACGGTCCCTTACCTCAAGTTTTCCTCCTGGCCATGGTCATGTCCTCACGGGAAGCTCAGGGATGCCCCACCCGCCCCGCCCCGAACCCCCACACATCTGGACCCTGGGGAGGCCAGCCCAAAAGTCTGGGACAAAGTCCTTTTGAGGGAAAGCGACTGAGGAACATTCTGGGAGCTTTGCGGGGTCTGGAACTTACCTCCTGGTCCACCTGGGAGGCATTGGCAGCCCTTAAAATGGACGCGAAGCCTGAAGTTCCCTTTCGGGACACCTGACACCCGGTGGACCATCGACTGGTCGCAGGCCCTCCGGCAGCCGGTGTGGAAGCATGGGGCCGTGTCACCGGATGGTGAACAAGACCCGGGCGTCCCGGGAGGCATACAGACTTGCCCGGGAAGGTGCTCTGGAGGCTTTGCCACTGGAGGTGTGGGCATCTACCTGACACTGAGCCTTGAGTGGGGCCCAGGGGCCTGTGTGAGCTCAGATACAAAGGGTGAATACAGTGACCAGGTGTGGGAGGAAGGAAGAGGCAGCGCCACAACTGGCCGTGGCATGTGCAAAGGCCTTGGGCAGAGCAAGCCGGAAAGAAGGCAGGTGGCCGGGCATGGACAGTGACGTGTGTGTGCAAGGGCAGGCGGAAGCCAGACCCCACTGGAAAGTTTTGCTTCATGTAGGGAAAGAGATGTAAGGTGACACGGTCCTTGCATCTGTAGGGGCTAGCAAGCCTGGCACCCTACCCACACAGATTTCCCAGGCCTGCTTGTATGGCAACTAATCAGTATAACGAGAGCAGCCCCTGCCTACAGAGCTTTCCCAGGGTTTGTTTATATGACTGCTATTAGTAGGATAAGAGGTAGTTTCATGGCTTCCCAAGAAATATGTATCCAACTAGTGAGAAAGAATGTTTTCCTTGTGATTGATTCCCTGCTTAGTGTCTTATGTATAAAAAGCACTGTATTACTAATAAAAGTTGCCAGAGCTCCTCGAGAGTTTGTGCACCTCCCGAATCCCGCTGTCCTGTCTTCCTTTCTTTTCTGAAATCCCACCTCCCTACCTCAGCCCAGTTCAACCCATCAGGCTGGACCTGATAAAAGATGACTTTGATTTGCTAAAGATGAATTTGAAGGGTAAAAGGGGAATTTGTGTTGCAAAATGTGAATGACTCTGTATTTGAGAAGCATCCAAATGAGTCGCTCTTTCCAGGATGCTAGTAAATTCCAACATTGCTCCATATTTTTTCAAGTTACTTCTTTGTTATTAAAGTTATTATTACTGAGCACTTGTTTATTCTAGTAAATTAGTTGTAAACAAGTTTTTTTTCTGATTAAAATATTCTAGTTAATAGTTTGGTGTTGCAATACAGTCATTTTGAAACGTGTTCGTGTAACTTAAGGGGTTCTGTTTGATACCTATGCCTGTCTCTTTTAGAATGAAAGATAAAATAATTCTGTAGAAATGTGCTAAGAGGAAGGACTCCTTCTTTTGTGATTTATCACAATGTAATCATAGAGCAGGGTTATATACTGGTTTTATAAGATAAACGCTTTCATTTTCTTTCAAGTAAGTTACTGATTATACTGTACACATCTGTCTATGGAACTATATACTTATTACCCTGGAGCTCAAAAGGAAGCTGTCAGGCAAAAAACTATCCTCTGCTGCTGTCCTGTGTCCATTCAAAAATAAAACGCTGTGCCTCTGTCCCTGGTGCTGACATTCCAGCTAAAGCCCTGTGAACTCGACCGAAAATTCTACCCAGGAAAATAGGGTCACAAGATCAGCGAGGCTTGGCAGGGCGGCATTCATAGTTGTGGGTTCTTCACCGTTTCCTGCTCCCTCCCTGCAAAGGGAGGCCTCGGTTGCTGCGCTGACATCATGAACCCTTTGGAAACCTAGAAGCCAACAATATTGAGGAAGCCAGTCTCAACAGCGAGGTGCTAAGACTGAAAATGCAGCGTGGATGCGAGAGGCCGCCTTAATTGACTCATGTTATTCGCTGCAGGCCGCCATGACTGAGACCTTCCCTATGGCATAGGCCCCTGCTATCCAGGCAGCCAGTATTGGGCACAGAGCCTTTACCCTGTCAGGCCAGCAGGTGCAGGCATCCTCTACTCATGCAGCCAGGGGGTGGGAGGACACCGTCCTCGTGGCAGGCAGTTTTACGGAGCCCACTCGGCTGTGGCAGTGGGTATCGTGCAGGCCGCCATTGTTGAAGCAGGCCAAATGCTGCAGGCCGACATTACTGAAACCTTCCGTATGGCAGAGGCCCCCCATCTAACAAGGCATCCGGTGTGGGGCACGGGGCCTTTACACTGGTAGGCAGGCAGGTGCAGGCTGACTCTACTGAGGCTGCCAGGAGATTGGAGGACACAGGCCTCGACACAGCCATTTTGGGGTTTCTGCTGTGGTACCCAGCAGGCCGCCATTATTGATGCAGCCAGTCCATACAGCGAGTTGCTGAGTACCGTGAGATACAGAGTCCTCTTGAGATGCCGCCATTATTGAGGCAGTCCGTATGCAGTAGGTTGACATTACTGAGACCTTCAGTACAGCAGAGGCGCCTGCTAACAAGGCAGCCAGTACAGAGCACGGGGCCTTTACCCTGGCAGGCAGGCAGGTGCAGGCCTCCTCTATTGAGGCAGGCAAGAGGTTGGAGGCTGCTTTCCTGGAGGCAGTCAGAAAAATGGAGTCCGGGGCCCAGACTTCGCTCTCTGACCTGAATGATCCTCTCAGAACCCATTCCTCTATCCAGGGCTCACACCTACATCTGGGTCCCAGACCATCAGGGCGGGTCCGACAAGATTATCCCGGGGCCCAGCATTCTAACACAGAATCCAGTCTTGAATTAGGGGCATAGTTCTCTATCTGTAACCCAGACCAACATTCCATAACCCAGATGTCCAAGTGAGGTCCCAGACCGCCCCCCAGGGGCCCAGACCTCCCTTCCTTGCCTGAACTGCCCTCATAAGACCCAGAACTCTATCTGAGGCTCAAACCTACATCCGGGTCCCAGACCATCATGGTGGGGCCGAGAATATTATCCAGGGGCCCAGGTTTCTAACACAGAATCTAGTCTTGTATCAGGGGTGTAGTTCTCCATCTGTAACCCAGACCATCATAATGAAATCCAGATGTCCATGTGAGGTACCAGACCTCCCCCGGGGCCCAGACTTCACTCCCTGGCCCAAACGATCCTCTCAGAACCCATTCCTCTATCCGGAGCTCAGACCTACATCTGGGTCCCAGACCATCATGACGGGGCCGAGAAGATTATCCCGGGGCCCAGGTTTCTAACACAGAATCCAGTCTTGTATCAGGGGTGTAGTTCTCCATCTGTAATCCAGTCCACCATTCCATAACCCAGATGTCCAGGTGAGGAAGCAAACCGCCCCTCGGGGCCCAGACCTCCATCCCTGGTCCGAATTGTCCTTCTAGAACACAGACTTCAATCCGGGGCTCAGACCTACATCCAGGTCCTCGACCATCATGAAAGGGCCAAGAAGATTATCCCGGGGTCTAGGTTTCTAACACAGAATCCAGTCTTGTATCAGAGGTGTAGTTCTTTATCTGTAACACAGACCACCATTCCATAACCCAGATGTCCAGGTGAGGTACCAGTCCGCCTCCCGGGGCCCAGACTTCCCTCCCTGGCCCGAAATGCCCTCCTGGTACCCAGACCTTAATCTGGGGTTCAGACCTACACCCGGGTCCCAGACCATCATGGCTGGTCCGAGAAGATTATCCCTGGACCCAGGTTTCTAACACAGAATCCAATCTTGTATTAGTGGTGTAGTTCTCTATCTGTAACCCAGACCACCATTCCATAACCACATGTCCAGGTGAGTCACCAGAACTTCCCCCGGGGGCCCAGAGTTTGCTCCCTGGCCTGAATGATCCTCTGAGAACCCATTCCTCTATCCAGGGCTTAGACCTATATCCGGGTCCTTGACCATTATGGCGGGTCTGAGATTATCCGGGGGCCCAGGACTCTAACATTTAGAATCCAGTCTTGTATCAGGGGTGTAGGTCTCTTTCTGCAACCCAGACCACCATTCCATAATCCAGATGTCCAGGTGAGGTACCAGACCGCTCCCTGGGGCCCAGACTTCCTTCCCTGGCCCAAACTGCCTTCCTAGGACCCAGACCTACATCCGTGGCTCAGACCTCCATTCGGGTCCCAGACCATCATTGTAGGTCCGAGAAGATTATCCCGGGGCCCAGGTCTCTAACACAGAATCCAGTCTTGTATCAGGGGTGTAGTTCTCCATCTGTAACCCAGACCATTATAACATAACCCAGATGTCCATGTTAGGTACCAGAAATCCCCCCGGGGCCCAGACCTCCCTCCCTGGACCGAACGATCCTCTGAGAACCCATTCCTCTATCCGTGGCTCAGACCTACAACGGGTCCCAGACCATCATGTCGGGTCCGAGAAGATTATCCCTGGGCCCAGGTTTCTAACATATAATCCGGTTGTGAACTGTGGCCTCTGTGTGCCTTGCAGGGTGTTGAGCAGCATCTGTGGCCTGTATCCAACACATGCGAGGAGTAACAGAGCTGCAGAGGCTGCCACATGCCCCTGGGGCCCAACCCACCCCAGGTGCGAGTGCTGCCTTTTTTTTCTTTTTTGGTTAATATTCACCAGGGATAGGGATATAAGGGACATAAGGGATATGGGATATGGGATATGGGAAATGTGGATATTGATATATAAGGGATATAGGGATACAGGGATATAGGGATAAAGGGATAAGGGATATAAGTGATATAAGGAATATGGGGATATAGGGTTATAAGGGATAAAGGGATAAAGGGATATAATGGATAAAGGGATATAGGTATATGGCATATAGGGATATAAGGGATATAGAAATATAAGGGATGTAAGGGATATAGGGATATAAGGGATATAGGGTTATAGGAATATAGGGATATAAGGGATATAGGGTTATAAGGGATAAAGGCATAAAGGGATATAATGGATAAAGGGATATAGGTATATGGCATATAAGGATATAAGAGATATAGGGATATAAGGGATATAGGGATATAGGGGATATAGGGTTATAGGAATATAGTGATATAAGGGATATAGGGATATAAGGGATATAGGGATATAAGGGATATAAGGGAAATAGGGATATAAGGGATATAAGGGATTACGGATATAATCCAGTCTTGTTTCAGGGGTGTAGTTCTCTATCTGTAACCCAGACCACCATTCCATAACCCAGATGTCTAGGTGAGGTACCAGACTGCCCCCCGGGGCACAGACCTCCCACCCTGGCCCGAATGATCCTCTCAGAACACATTCCTCTATCTGGGGTTCAGACGTACATCCGGGTCCCAGACCATCATGGCCGGTCTGAGATTATCCCGGGGCCCAGGTTTCTAACACAGAATCCAGTCTTGTATCAGAGGTGTAGTTCTCTATCTGTAACCCAGACCAACATTCCACAACCCAGATGTCCAGGTGATGTAAGAGACCGCCCCCCGGGGCCCATACCTCCTTCCCTGGACCGAATGCCCTCCTGGTACACAGACCTGTTACCCAGAGCCTGCGGTGACCGCTGTGCAGAGAGGCTGAGGGTGGAGCCGCGTGGACGTGAGTGGCAGGGTGTTCCCAGTTTGCCAGAGCCAGGCAGCCCCAGGGCTGTGAGGGTCATGACCCGGCTGACGTGGCCCCCACTCCAGGAGTGTGATGGGATTATGGTTGATGGGTTTAGGGAGATGGCTTTAGGGTGATGGGTTTATGGTGATGGGATTAGGGTGATGGGATTTTACTGATGGTATTAGTATATGGGATTTTTACTGATTAGATATATTAGATTTTCTTTTTCTTTTTAAAAAATATATTTAATGATTTTTCACAGAGGAATTGAGAGGGATAGAGAGATAGAAACATCGATGAGAGAGAAATATTAATTGACGCATGCTGTATGCCTTAATTGACACAAGCTATACGCTGCAGGCCGCCATGACTGAGACTTTCCGCACGGCGTAGGCACCCCCCCCCCCTCACGAGGCAGCCAGTATGGGGCCCGGGGCCTTTACCCTGACCGACTGGCAGTTGCAGGCCTCTTGTACTCATGCAGCCAGGGCGTTGGAGGCGGCCGTCCTCGTGGCAGGCAGTTTTACGGAGCCCGCTCTGGCTGCGGCAGTGGGTACGGTACAGGCCGCCATTGTTGAGGCAGCCAGTCCGTGCAGCTAGGTGGTGCTGAGTCCCGCGAGACGCAGCGTGCTCGCGAGAGGTCGCCTTATTGGACATATGTCTTACGCTGCAGGCTGCCATGACTAAGAACTTCCGTAAGGCGAAGGCCGCCCCCTAACAACGTAGTCAGTACGGGGCCCAGGGTCTTTACGCAGGTGGACCGTCAGGTGCAGGTCGCCTCTACTGAGGCAGCCAGGGGTTTGGAGGCCTCCGTCCCCTTGGCAGGGAGCTATAGCAATGTGCTAATAGTAAGTCCTCCTTATTTTGTGATTTATCAGAATGTAATCATAGAGCAGGGTTATACAGTGGTTTTATAAGGTAAATGTTTTCATTTTCTTTCAAGTAAGTTACTGATTATACTGTACACGTCTGTCTATGGAACCATATACTTATTGCACTGGACCTCACAAGGAAGCTGTCAGGCAAAAGCTTTCCTTTGCTGCCCTCCTGTGGCCATTTCAGGAATAACACGCTGTGCCTCTTCCCGTGCTGATTGAGCTAAAGCCTGTGAACTCGACCAAAAATTGTACCCATGAAAAAAGGGTCCAAACAAAAAAAAGAAGCAAAAAAAAGAAAGAAGAAAGAAAGAAAAAGAAAGAAAGAAGAAAGAAAGAAAAGAAAGAAAGAAAGAAAGAAGAAAGAAAAAAGAAAAAGAAAGAAAGAAAGAAAGAAAAGAAAGAAAGAAAGAAAGAAAGAATAAAGAAAGAAAAAAATAAAAAGAAAAAAGGGTCACAAGATCAGAGAGGCTGGGCAGGGCGTCATTCGTTCCGTCCCCGGATGGACCAAAGTCACAGTTGTGGGTTTTTCGCCACTTCCTGCTACTTCCCTGCAAAGGGAGGCCTCGGCTGCTGCGCTGACATCATGAAATCTTTGGAAACCTATAAGCCACCAATATTGAGGCAGCCAGTCCCAAAAGCGAGGTGCTGAGACCTACGAAATGCAGTGTGGATGCGGCAGGCCACCTTAATTGACTCATGCTATTCGCTGCAGGCAGCCATGAGTGAGACCTTTTATACGGCACAGGCCCCCGCCATCCAGGCAGCCAGTTCTGGGCACATAGCCTTTACCCTGGTAGGCCAGCAGGTGCAGGCCTCCTCTACTCATGCAGTCAGGGGGTGGGAGGCTGCCATCCTCATTGCATGCAGTTTTACAGAGCCCGCTCGGGCTGCGGCAGTGGGTACGGTACAGGCCGCCATTGTTGAGGAAGCTAGTCCATGCAGTGAGGTATTGAATTCCGTGAGATGCAGTGTCCTCGCAAGAGCCGTCTGCTGCAGGCCTACATTACTGAGACCTTCAGTATAGCAGAGGTTGCTGCTAATAAGGCAGCCAGTACAGTGCATGAGGCCTTTACCCTGGCAGGCAGGCAGGTGCAGGCAGCCTCTACTGAGGCAGCCAGGAGGTTAGAGGCCTTAGTCCTCGAGGCAGGGAGTTATACGAAGCCCGCTCTGGTTTTGGCAGTGGGTATCGTGCAGACCGCCATTATTGAGGCAGGCCGTATGCTGCAGGCCGACTTTACTGAGACCTTCCGAATGGCAGACGCCCCCCCTTGCTAAGAAGGCAGCTAGTACGGGGCAAGGGGCATTTACCCTGGCAGGCAGGCAGGTGCAGCCATTCTGTACTGAGGCTGCCAGCAGGTTGTAGCCTGCAGCCTCGAGGCAGGCAGTTAAACGGAGCCTGCTCTGGTTTTGGCAGTGGGTATCGTGCATGCCAGTATTATTGAGTCAGAGAGTCCGTACAGAGAGTGCTGAGTACCCTAGAAGCACTGTCCTCACGAGAGGCCGCCAATATTGAGGCAGGATGAATGGTGCAGGCCGACATTACTGAGACCTTCAGTATGGCAGAGGCACGCCGCTAACGAGACAGCAAGTACAGGGCACAGTCCTTTAGTCTGTCAGTCCGTACCCTAGATGCTGCGATTATTGAAGGCGTGTGTACTGGGGAGGCGTGTGTACAGTTGTGGACAGGTGTCGTTTCCTGATGCAGCCAGTACCCTTTCGGCTTCGTTTCTTGATGGTCCCTTCTGATGCATGGTTCTCATGGGAACGTGTTTGTATCACGAATAAAAAATTGAAGTCAGTCAAAGTTTTGTGTGTAAACATTGTTTTATTTTTAGCAGTATATATATTTCCTATTTCCTAAAGTAAGAGAGAGGGAGAGAGTAACGTCCATGATGAGTGATCATCGTCGATGGGCTGGCTTTTGCCAGAAGAAAGTGGTGTATTTGGTCTCATCTGGTAAGTGGAAGGAATCGGCCCTAGCCAGTGTTGGTCGCTGGTTCTAGTTTTGGATGCTTAGCGGTGGAATTCCTGGTCCTGAGCACATCCTGGGATTCAGGTTTCATTGCCAGGCGTGGCCTGTTTTGCTGTGTCAAGGAAAAATCCAATGGTGTCTGGCATCTTCCTTTCTGCTTTTTTGTTCCCTCTCTCTCCTCTCCTCTCCTTCCCTCCCTCCCTCCCTCCCTCCCTCCCTACCTCCCTCCCTCCCAGTGTCTCTTAAAACGTCAATTGGAAAAATATATTTTCTGTTAAGAATTACTCAATAGATATACATGAGAAAAGTACAAAGAAGGAAAAGGTGTGGAGGGTGTTCCAAACAGCATCCCCCTACCAGAAAGGCTGCATCCGGAGCAGAGCCCTGAGGTACGGTGATGTTTTTCAAGGTGATGTTTGTAGAAGCTAAAAATAAAATGTCCAAGTGTCCCTGAGCTGGCAAGGTGGTGACAGAACACAAGGAAGCCGCTGTAGGGAGTTCCCTGGAGGTTGTCTTAAGCCACCACGTTAGTGACACTGATGAGTCTTTGTTGGTAGCCAGGGAGGGGCAGGGGAAAGTCAGGTGTGAGGGAGGCAGGGAATGGAGAGAGGTGTGGCCCGCACATGCTCCCCTGCAGTGGCCCGTACCGCTGGTCCCTGAGCCACCCACTGTGAGAAGATGCGAGCAGACTCAGGTGATGTCATTGTTTGAGGGACATGCTGGGGAAAGGACACATATCCTGAGGGCCGGCTAGATGACGGGGCCGCAGTGGCCTGGAGAGATGAGTTGTGTGAAGTTGTGGCCAGCATGTGGTTTCCCTCTGTCTTCCCCTAGGTACCTTCTCGTTGGTTGAGGACTCCAGAACCCTGTCTTCCATTGCCACAGACTCCACCTCCTTCATGGCGACTGTGTGCAAGACACAAGAGCTGTATGGATATGTATTTGCACAAGAGTGGTATTGGGAAGTGATGTGAAAGTTATTGTCTCTAGTTCTTATTTGGAGACTAAATCCTAGCAAAGCGGTTATCTGTTTGATGTCTGAAATATTTGTATTCCAAATAGTTTTTATTTCAGTGAATAACATTTCTTGTACCAAGTTGGTTTCCTAAGTCTAATGAAATGATTAAGTGGCAAATGTTTGTAAATTTGGTAATGATCACTGTCTATTGCTGGCTACTGTAGTTTTTGGGGTGATGTGTGGAATGTCCTCCTCTTCTCCGCCCAGAATATATCCTGTGTTAGTGCAAGCATCTATGACTTTTCTTCCTTAGTCTTCGTGAGAATTGGTTTTCATGAATGTTCCCAGTATCTCCCTTTAAAACTCTTGTGCAAAATACACACAAACAGCTGAGCATCCCATCCTGGATCCTTTTTAGTTGTTTTCAAAGGAATGCAGATTGCTCGTGATTGTAGGTGGATGGTGAAGCACTGAGGCTCCTTGGTGAGTCCCAATAGAGACATGAATGGAAGAGACTAGAATGCTTGTGAAGAGACCCAAATGCTAAGGTTTGTGTTTTTTATGATCCATGTTTCTCCTGAGGCCATTTGAAAAGCATGGCATTCTGTAGTCAATGGTATTGTGACTCGAGTCAAGGTGCACATCGCTGATAAAAGTCAAAGTGCAGTCGTATCCCGTGTCTTCAGCGGTTGGAGTGCCGTCCATGTGCGAGGCCGAGAGTGAGGTGAGCCGTGCGTGCAGGACATGAGGAGAACCCCCAGGTGTGATGTGGCAGGTGACCCAGTGTCCCGGAGGAGCGGTGGGGGCTGCAGGTGATGGCGCTGAGCCTTGGTTGCCAGCTAGAGCATGTTGTTCCCCAGCTCCTCGGCGAGAGGTGGCCATGGGTGAGGCATCCATTCCCCTGGAGGCCAGTGCGATTGAGGCAGTGATTCCCTTGCAGGTGGTCCTGAGGGAAGCAGCCATCCACGTAGGTGGAGGTCGCCATGGTGGAGGCAGTGATGTATTTATTGCTTGAGGTATTTCATGCATTTTTTATCATGTGAAGGTGTTGCGTGGAGAAAAGAAGATTCTGGTAAATAGGTATGTGGTAAAACAAAATGTTTGTTAAGTTTCTTAAAAAGTAATTTTATTATTTCCTCAAGGAAGAGAGAGGAGGGAGACATGTGCATGCTGCGATAGAATCCACGATGAGGGAGAATGCCTCTAAGTCAGTGTTGCTACTGTTGGTTGTGCACCCCTTCCCTCCCATTGCTGTCAAGGGTCGTGGCAGAGACTGTTGTGTGGAAGTTTCCCGTGAGGTGAGCGAGTGCCCCCCCCCCCTGACTAAGATGCTCTGCTATTTTTCCCTTTTAAAGACAAGTAGAGAGTGTTTAGTTGTGGTTTTTGTAAGTTGATGCTGTAATCATTGAGTACTCATGATCTAGTGGCCTTATTGTCTGTGAAAGATGTGACATGGAACCCTTTCCCTCCCAGCCGTCCTGAGTGTCCATCATGCAGTTGTCCCGCTCCCGTTTGTAGCACGTGTCATCCCTAGGCATTGTAGTTGAATCTGTCATTTGTTCCCTTAGGATGGATGTGTCCTTTTCCGTGTCCTAAATTTGGAAACGTATTTGTTGATGAATTTTCTGAATGCTGTGACATTGAAAGGCCACATGGACTATGTGTTCGAAATAAAGGGATGAAAGAGAAGCGATGTTTTTTGAAACATAAAGGTTTGCATGGTAGTTTATTTTGTTGCAGTATGTGTGTGAATATTATATTACTAAAATTATATATATTTTTAAAGGAAACATATATTCTTATTGAAAATATGTTTATTGGAATTGAAGGGCAGGAGAGCAGAAAAGTCTACTATTGGCAACTTGCTGTCAGGAATGTCTGTTTGAGCCCTTGTGTGTCTGTCCAAGGTTTTGTGAGGACTTCAGTTGTCAAGCCCCTGCCCGGCTTCCTCAGCAGGTGTCGCCAAGTCCTCTTTGAGGAGACATGTTTGTGTATTTGCTTTGCCGGATTGATTTCCGTGTGATCCATGAGGTGAGGATCCCGACGGGGCAGTGAGGCCAGTTGTGCCGTGTCCCTTTGTATCGTGTGTGTGTGAAAGGGGGTATGTTGTGAGCGCCTCCCAGGTGAGGTGTTGCTAAGGGAAAAGGTGTGATGGTAGTTGGCAGGTCCCATGAGGCACGTGGTGATTCTGTCCTTTTTTTTGTGCAGGTCCTGGGTGTCCCCACTCATGAGTGTTGGATTGCAGGCGAGTATTGTGAAATGTTGTCAGTATTGGTTTGTGTGGAGGGAGGGTTCTGTTTTTTAAATTGTAAATGAAATAGGATGATGGTAGAGTTGAAAGAGGTGTAGTCCTAGGGTTGGATCCATGAAGAGCATGATTCCATTGCCATGTGCAGCATGTGAAGGTGTTTGCCTGTCATGAGTGTTGTCGTTGGGAGGTGTTGTCCCCCGTGTCCCCCTCCCCCCCAGGCTTCCCGTTGGATACCCATTCACGTGCAGGTGTTTCAGCTCCTGCGTTGAGCAGCTCTGGTGGGGTGTGTGTTGTCTGTACGGTTTGCACATTGAAGTGCTCTCTGCCATTGGACATGCCTGCATTCCCCATCGCCCCTCCCTCCCATGTTGCGGTTTGAACCCGAGGATCGAGTGACCAGTTGGCCTCCCTCCCTGATGCCATGGAAGTGCGTTGAGCCTTTTTCGTTAGGAGAAAGCTGATGGGGTGTTTGTCGTGCGGTGACTCGTGGATGTGTTTCCTGTGTGGTTTCCAGGCATGTTTCCCCGAGTCAGTGAGGGAAGTGCTGCTCGGGAGCCTCCGCGACCGAAGAGAGCTAAAGTAAGGTCCCAGGCTGTCCTTGAAAGCAAACGTTGACATGGGAAGGAGTTGCTCCTGGTTAGCTATGTCTTTGGGAAATCTCTTTCCCGAGGACGATCGATGTTCCTGTTTAGCGGCTTATTGTCCTTTTGCCTATGAGAGGACCGAGTTGTGAATTTGGTTATTCAGTTTGAAGTATCTTTTTTCTTTCCTCTTGATGGCGCAGCCCCAGCTCCATGTCGTGGAGTAGAAGTGTTTGTATTGTTCTTGTGAGCCTGTTAACGGTTGAGCGTTAAGTCATCTTCAGTCAGAATTTTTTTTTTTTTTGTAAAAAAAGCTTATTTTTTTATTTTAACCTTTATGGTTTGGGTTCATTACTCATAGTTATTTTGATTGTCTTAACTTATGTTTGATTGAATACTGCTTTCCTGATGTTTTGAATGTCCCATTTATTGTGATCGCACTGGTTCTCGAGGTCCATTCCTGGGAAAGCAGACAGCTCCATGATTGTCCATTGTGTCTGTAGCTACAGGTCATGCATTCCTCTTGACTCAGTGATCCCAGAATCTGGAGAGCATATTTATTCTCCCTTGTGTATGTGGGCTTAGATAATGCTCATGTTTTTCCATTAATTCAGTGATTCCTAGAAGACTAAGTTGGTCTTATTGTGCTTTTGTGAAAATGCTTTTTTGCCAAATAGGTTCCTTATTTCAGCCCGAAAGATGCAATGCAAAGTTTAGTGATGTTCTTGCCATCTAAGGCATGCGTGTGCAACTGTTGGTGTCTGCCAGATTTGTATCTTTATTTCCTTTTATGCCAGCATCCGTTCTTCAATGACTCGATCATGTGAATTTTTTGAGGCTTTATTTGTAATACGGGGCTTCCACTCCCACAGTAGGGAACCACAGAGGTTTGTGTGCTTTGCTTTGTCCCACGTCCTCCATGTCCGTCTGCTTCTTTGTGTTAAAATGTAGAAAAGAACGTGTTAGCAATCACCATTTTGTAGAGCACTCTCTCCATTCCCGGCTATTGTTGTGTGAGTCATTTTTGTTGTGTTGTTGTCATCGTCGTGGAGAAGCTACGTGTTTGTGTGTAGGTGTGAGGAGAGATGTTTCTGGAGGCAGCAGCGCCGCCGTGTCATGGTATTGAAAGCTTTCTATTTTTAAGCAATGATGGCATGAGATTGTCCTATGAGTATGTTTGCTCTTTTGTCTGTTTTGTACCGTGGACACCGCCTATGTAGGTCCAGTGAGTCTTGGGGAGGCTGTCGTTTGTAGGGTTTTGGTTGTTCGAAGCAGGTATTTTGTATGATGCGAGTGTTTTATTTTGTGGATGCAAAGATTCTTTTGACTAGGTTGCTGTAGAGAGATAGTGTTTATTTTCTTTGAGTCCAAGGTGATTCGTTCCCAAAGGAAGAGGGAGGGAGAAAGTGAGGAGGCTCAAAGAAGTCATTGCAATGTAATTCTGTCATTGGAGGCTAGTGACCTGCATGCCAGTCAGTGTCCAGAGGGAGGGCTATTGTTAGAGAGATTCTGATCCTTCAAACAATGCAGGAGGAGAGCTTGGAGAGACTTTATTCACTGCGGTGGGCTTAGAGAAAATGAATTTAAATTTTAAGCAAAGGTATAAGCAGAACTTCCCTTTTTCTTCTGGAGCCAGGTCTATGTGCACTTAGTGGTTATGTTGCTACTGGCCTGGAAACAACAGAGTTCTATGCAATGAAAGAATGCACCTGGCATGGCATTGAAATTCTGTGCATATGTAGTTTATAGCCTATAAGGTCAGGCAGCTAAGTTTATTTTCCTCATTATTCAAGCAGGTGAAAGCAAAGTTATTTTTTTAATAATAAGTGTCTGTCCAAAACAAGAGCATAGAATTCCAAAGAGTAGTTTTATAAAATAGGGGTTTTTCCTTGTCACTATTTGTTGTGACACCAGGCCAGACCCTCAGATCTGTCTTGGAGACCCACCTCCAACACCCGGCGGCCTTCTTGCAAGGCCCGTGAAAAGGATGGGAAGCGTCATGTATGTTGTTGGTGAAGTATGGTAGCAAGCATAGTTGTTTAAAAACTGGTGTTTTAATTTGCACCCTGCTATTGTGGCTTCTGCACACACTTAGTTGCTTCAAGAGTAGGGTCGTTCCTTCAGCTTCCAGACTGAGACCTGAAAAGTCAGCAAGGTCCTTTTGCTGTGCCTGTGGACCAGAAGTGCAGGAGATGGATTGCCAATGATTCGGTAGGTGCAGGGTTCGAAATTGTAGGTAACCTTTCAAGATGAGTCACTGTGCTTCATTGTGCTTTTGCAAGATAGGGCCCTCTGGCTATGTCAAGCATGATGTGTGTGGGAATCCCCCTGCGGTCTGTTGCCAGCAATTTTAATTGAGAATTGAGAATCAAGGAAAATGTGGTTTAGAGCTTTCAAAGGCCCGCCTCCATCTGTCACATCGCATTCATGATTGTGTCCCCCACTTGCATGTGGTGTTCTCGCGGCCGTCCCGGCTAGTTCAGGAAATATTTGCCTTATTTTTGTAATCCATCCACAGCCTCCCGTGGTCTTGTGATTGCAGGGTTTGAGCCCACCACAGTGGGGGAAAGTTGACAGGGAGGGACATGTAAGGGTTGGGGTGCCCATGCATGTGTCTCCATTGAGATTTGGAAGGGCGTTTCCCGCGTTGGCCGGCGTTCTTCAACAGTGTTCCTCCTCTGTCCTCAGAAGCGTCCTTGGTCCTGTAGGTTGTCTGCAACCCAAGAAATAGGCATGGTTCGTTGGAATCCATGATCCGTGAGAATTTTCAGAAGTCACCGTGAAGCCTCTGGGTTGTGTAGGCCCTCCCTGCCATCCCTGCCAAGGGGTTTGGGGGTGGTTTCCCGGAGACTGTTGTATGGAAGTTGTGTGTTCGATGTCTTGCATTCTTAAGCCGATATTTTTTGGCCTTTGTAAGGAAAAGAGTTTTTTGAGTCGTGTATGTTGTAAGTTGATGTATTAGTGAGCACTAGCAGCATACTGGTCCTATTGACTGCGAAAGATGTGACATGGATCCGAAACGGGTTTTGTTCAGTGGATAGAGCGTCAGCCTGCGGACGGTGGGGTCCCGGGTTCGATTCTGGTCAGAGGCACGTACTTTGGTTTTGGGCGCATCCCCGGTGGTGGGTGTGCAGGAGGCTGCCGATTGATGTTTGTAACTCTGTATCTGTCTCCCTTCCTCTCTGTAAGGAAAAAAAAAAATTAAAAAAACCTTTTAAGAAAAAGATGTAAAATTGAAAGCATTCCTTCCCATCTGCTGTGAGTGGAAATTCACACGTTGTCTTGCTCATCATGCTCTTGTTTTCTGCACGTGGTATTCCTAGGCATTGGATTTGGAAATTTCATTTGATAAAGTATGATTGATGTGTTGTTTTTTGCATGTGACATGTGAAATCCTCGTAGTTGAGGAACTTTGAGAATGCTGTGAAACTCAAAGGCCCAATTCACTAAGTGTGTCAAGTGTAAAGGCGAAAGAGAAGCGATGTTTTTTGAAACCGAAGGCTGTCATGGTAGTTTATTTTGTTTCACTCCATGGGGCAATCGTTTTTTACAAAAATAAGATTTTTTTAAAAGAAAACATGCCTTCGTATTGAACATCTGTTGCTTGGCATGAAATGATATAGGAGAGTCGAACCCCCTATGTTTGCGACGTTCTTCCCAGGAACCTTCGTGCATGCGAGCCACTGTGTGTTTCCGGTGTTGAGAGGATTCCATTTGTGAAGCCATTGTCCAGCTTCCCCAGCAGGTGGCGCCAAGTCTTCGTTGAAGAGAAATGTCTGCGTATGAGTGTTTTCTTTTTTTTTCCTAAATATTGTATAGATTTTTTATAGAAAAGAAGGGAAAGGGATAGAAAGTTCGAAACCTTGATAAGAGAGCAACGATCAGTCGCCTCCTGCACCCTCCTGGGTATGTGGGCGCCCCCAAGGTCCATGTCTTTGACCGGCAGTGAACCCGGGATCCTCGAGTCCGCAGGCTGACGCTTCTCCACTGAACGAAAGCGGTTCGGGCTGTGTTTGAATTTTTGATGGAGGGATTTCCTCTTGAAATATGATGCCAGGATCCCTGCGGGCATGAGAGTGGATGTGGCCCTTTGTAGCGTGTGTGTGAAAGGTGGGATCCTGTGAGCGGCCCGCAGGTGAGGCGTTTGTAAGGGAAAAGGCGTGTTGGTATTTTTCACGTCCCGTGAGGCCCATGGCGACCCTGTGCCTTTTTTTGTGTAGGTCACGGTTGCCTGCCTCCATGCAAGTGTGTTGGAAACGAGGCGAGCATCCCGAGATGTTGTGAGGAGTGGCTTGTGTGAAGTGTTTTTTTTTGTAATTGTGAATGAAATGCGATGATGTGTGAGTTGGAAGAGTTCTAGTTGTAGTTTGGTATTCTTTGACGATTTGAAGTCATTTTTATGTGAATTGTGTGAAGCTGTTTCCCCGGCATGAGTTTTGTGTTTCTTGAAGGTGATGTCCGTCAGCTATGTGAGGAGGCTATCTCCCCCGGTTGCACCCAGTGTGGCCCAAGTCCCCTTCCCCCGCAGGCTTCCCGTTGGAAGCCTACACATCACAGGTGGTTTAGGGTCTCTCAAGTCCCCCCGAAGCATGGCCTTCGAAGGCAAAGCTTGAAATGCCACAGAGCTGGTGCTGGGTAGGAAGTCCTCGGGGCATGTTTTCCCTGAGGACGAGGCATTTGTATGTTGATGTGGCTATTGTCCTTTTGTGTATGAGAGTAAGTATTTGTGAAATGTCCTATTTTTTTTGAAGTTCCGTTTTATCGCCCCTTGAGGGCACAGCCCCGGCCTCCTGGCGCGCAATAGAAGTGTCTGCATTGTTGCGATCCTGTGAATGTTGACCGTGAAGTCCTCTCAAGCTATCTAATTTTTTTTATTCTTTGTAGCCCACCCACCCCCGAGGTGTGTGTGGTTGTCTTTGTCCCCCGTCCCCAATGTCCATTTGTTTCTTTGAGTGCAAAATGTGTAAAGTAAGAGGTGAAACCGCCCTTGTGAGAGCACTTTTTGTTGTGTGATTGTGATGTTCGTGTCATAGCTATGTGTTAGCGTCTAGTTCTTAGGGGATACGTTGTTTGAATGTTAATGTCGCCGTGTAAGGTGATTGCAAGGTTTTTCTCCTGAAGAAATGCCATATGAGATTGGCCTATGTGTTTGTATTTGTGTAAGTTTTGTATCCGTTTTGTAGTGTTAACGAAAAAAAACCATTGAAACCTGTAAAGAATTTTGTGAGTTTATTTGAGCCAAACTGTCGACATATGCCGTGAAGCAGAACCTCAATGAATTGATGTAATGCTCCGGAGAATGCAGGGTTACATCTATATTTATACATTGAAATCAAAGGAGGGACATAGGTGGGCTACATGAAATTCATTGGATAAAGTCAAACGGTGGGAAACCCCTGGGATTGGAGAAAAAGTAAAATGATGGAGACATACTTAGGTGGGTACAGGAACAATTAACATGATAATGAAGGAATTTGAGGCATCTGTCCTGGCGCCTACCACATTTGGTTGTGCCCCAGGGGCTCCAGCAAAAGAAGGAAGTTACAAGTTACCCAGACATCTCACAGATATGTTATCTTAGAGGCAAAAAGGCAAATGGGCTCATTAAAGAAGATCCAAGTTGATCTTTGTCAGGGAAGATAGCAGCCTAGGAATGACTGCCCACCATAACCTGTTTGTAGTTAAATATTTAATTTTCAGACCATCTTTTGTGGTTATCCTAGGTCTCTGAGTTTTCAAGACCGCCACACAGGCCTCCTTCCCTGAGCTTCTCAGGTTAGCAGGTGGCTTCTTTCGTTCACAGTAGCTGGCACGTTTTCTCGGTGTGTCTCCCCATCCCAGTCCCTCCTTCGTCCCAGTCCTTCCGTAGTGTTTGATCATGTTTAAGTTAGACATTGTGTCAGTTGTGTTTTGGGTATCTATAGATTTTGTGGAACCCTTTCCTTTGTTTGTGTGTGGCGCCGTTTAAATTTGAAGTCTTCCGGAAAAGCGTTGTTGCACCTGCAGACTGTTGGGAAAAGGCAGAGAGTTCCTTTAACGCTTGCAAGAATGTTGACTAACATGGCGAATCTTAGAGTGTATGTGCCGTCCTTTCTGTCTTATTTTTTATGTTGATTTTTGGAAAGTGTCCTAAATGGTTTCCCGGTTTCGGTTTCATTTTGTTCTCCGTGAACACAAGCCTTATCCATTGTGGAGGAAGGCGGAGTCATTTAGCATGGTAATGGGAGAGAGTCTGTGCTCTGTGGGGAGTTGTTGTCAGAATCTTGAATGAGGAAGTGCCCGGGGTTGTTTGAAAGGGCAGGAAGGGGGTTGGATGACTTCCCCTTTCGGTGAAGTGAGGGAGAGCATGCCAAAGAATGGCAGGTAGCCTGTTGAGTAAAGTTGCGGAAAGCTTTTTTTTTTTCAGGTTGAATGTGTTGTATTGGTGAAGGTGTTATCGATTTTCTAGGAGATTTTTGGCACCCGTCCATGTGGTTTGAGTTGAGTTGGTTTTTCTTTAAAGTATGGATATGTTAGTATTCTCTTTCTATATTTTGTGATCACGGAGGTAGTTTCTGGATCTTTTTTCTCTAATGTGGTAGATAGGTTAGAAGGGAGTGTGTGTTTGGTAGGTATGGATGGAGGGAGGGAGGGAGGGAGAGAGCGAGAGCGAGAGGTAGAGCCAGAGATTGGGTACAGTTTAACGGTGATGTGAGAGATACATGAGTTGTGTTTCGTATGTGTATAGACATGTCGGTATGCTGGTATCCTTGCGTTTTTAAGGCTTTCATTTGGGAGCCTTTTAGCCCCCCCCCCCCACCCCAGATCCTCTCGTTCTGTGTTGTTTTGTTTGTTTTAGTGGCTTCCTAATGAAATGTCTGTTTTGATGCTAAGCAGCTGTCTTGGTGAAGTCCCGGTGATTGGTTCCTTGGAGAAGTGTGATTCTCCCACTTTCAGGGGTTTCTTGTTAGGTTAGCTTTAGCCATTGATGAGATAGCCTTTTCCGGAGAAGTGGCTTTTGAAGTCACTTGACCTTGGATAGTCCGTTTGTTGAAGACCAGTTCTCATTGTCGGTGAGCACATTCCGTTCTTTCCCCTCCGGGTATGCGTGATGAAGTCTCCGCCCCTCACCATCCCGCCCAAACCCCTTTTGAGGCGAGTGATTGTTTTCCTTATTTGCCAGAGCCATCCCGGCTCAGTTGTGTGGTGTGTGGAGTATGGAATGAATGCGTCCTCCCTCAGCTAGCTGGTCTTGTGAGTTCGTCTCTCAGCAACCTCCATCTCCCTGCTCGTATTCCTTCCACAGGACTCTGTCCATCTGTTGTATTAGGGAGTCGTGGTGTATTTTTTTTTTTTTTGAGCGGCTTTGTGGAGATGTCTTTGTGTCGGGTCGGACAAGCCCGCGTGTGGTGTGTATGCTATGTTTTGGCTTTTTGCCATGTGTTTCGAAGTTTGGTCTCCTAATGTTTGTTGTTTTTTGTTTTTTGTAGGCCACCTCCTTCCAGGCGAAGTGTCTGTTCAGCCATGTCAGCTTGACCTTGTTTTTGCGATGGCCATTGTGTTTTTCTGCATATGCGTTGCTGTTGTCCACAGGTAAGAAAGTGTCACGGTCAGTCGCATGAGTGATCGACTTAAATGGACATTTATATTATAGATGATGAGTCCTTGTTCAAATGCTAGTGGGGTATTAAGAGAAAAGAATTAAAAAGAAGGAGTAACTATTGCAAGTGAAGTATGGTAGGAAGCATACTTGGGTAAAAATAGTTGTTTGCATTTTCACCCTGCTATTCTTGCTTCTGCATGCAGTTCCTTGATTCAACAATAGGGTAGTTCCCTGAGGTTCCAGATGGAGACTTGGAAACTCCCCCCGCCCATTACAAAGGTGATTCTCCTGTGCCTGTGTACCATAACCACAGGAGATTTATTTGTATTGACTCTGTCGCTCCAGGAGTATAAATTGTAGATCACCTTTTCTAGAAGATGAAGTTTGGTCAGTTGCACTTGTTCATATCAACCTCCAGCAGGATGTGTTTCCAGAATTTCGAAGAACTAAAATTTCTTGTGGTTTAGACTTTGAAAAGGACTGCCTACATCTGGGACGGCGCGTCGGTGAGGGTGGCCACCTGCGTGTGGTGCTCTGGCGGCCGTCCTGGCCAGTTCGCTCAATCCTTTCCTGGTTTTTTAATGAGTCATCAGCCTACGTTCATCTTATTTTTGAGTCCAGGGTGGACCCTACAACAGGTGCATTTTCTTGATAGAGTGTATGAGCACGGAGTGAGTGTTCGTGGACATTTTTTCCATCATGTCGTAGATAGGGTCGAAGGGAGTGAGTGTTTTGGAGTGCGGGAGGGAGGGAGGGAGGGAAGGGGGGGAGAGAGAGAGAGAGAGAGAGAGAGAGAGAGGGAGGGAGGGAGGGAAGGAGGGAGGGAGGGAGGGAGGCAGGGAGAGAGAGAAGTGGGGTAGAGGAGAGAGCACGCTGATGTGAGAGATACATGAGCTGTGTTTCGTATCTGCATAGACGTGTTTGTATGCTGGTATCCTTGCAGTTTTAAGGCTTTCATTTGTGAGCCTTTTAGCCCCCACCCACAGGTCCTCTCTGTTATTTTGTTTTATGTTTGTTTTTGTGGCGTCCTAATGAAATGGTTGTTGTGTTGAAGATAAGCAGCTGTCTTGGTGAAGTCCCGGTGATTGGTTCCTTGAAGAAGTGTGAGTCTCCCGTTTTCAGGGGTTTCTTGTTAGGTTTGCTTGAGCCATGGAGTAGCTAGCCTTCTCCGGATTAGTGGCTTTTGAAGTCACTTGACCTTGGGCAGTCCCTTTGTTGAAGACCAGTTCTCATTTTCGGTGAGCACATTCCTTTCTTTCCCCTCCGGGTATGCATGAAGCAGTCTGCGCCCCTCAAAATCCCGGTCAAAGTCTTTTCTAAGCAAGTGATTGCTCTCCGTGGGTGCCGGAGCCATCCCGGCTCAGCTTTGTGGTGTGTGGGTGATGGAATGAATGCATTACCCATTACTCCTCACTTCTCTGGCCTCGTGAGTTTCTGTTCCAGCAACCTAAATCCCCTTCCTACTATTCCTTCGATAGGATCGTGTCTTTCGCTTTTAGGGAGCTTGGGTGGAATTGTTTGATCGGCTCCGTGGAGATGGCTTTGTGGAGGGTCGGATAGCCCCGCGTTGCTTCTTGTGCAGGCATGTGAAGCTCCCGTCGTGTTGTGTGTATGCTATGTTTTGGCTCTCCCATCTGTCTTGAAGTCTCGTCTCCTAATTTATTGTTTTTGCATGCCAAGTTCTTCCAGGCCAAACGTCTGTTTGTCCAGCCATGTCAGCCTGCCCTCGTTTTTGCGATGGCCATTTTTTTTTTCTGCGTATGGGTTCCACTTTTCCATGTTAGGTCGAGGCAGGGGGGAAAGACCACAGCCATGCAAGCATCCGCAAGGTAGATGGTGACAAAGATAACTGGCGCCTTCCCAGACTCTTGCCAGCCTTCCCAGATCCCTGCCCGAGCCAGGAATTCCACACCTCTCATGCCCTCCACCCTCCCCTCACTAAACAGCTGTATAAAGGAAGTACCTAAGCCCCCGTTTTGGCACGAACTCCCCTGGCCCACTCTCAGGACCGGTGAGTTTTGCCTTGGTGCGCAAGATTAAACCCTCCCCCCCTTTGGACTCTGTGTCTTGTTTCCTTTATTGCAAACCTTTCAGTCCATAGGTAGGCAAGTGTCACGGTCATTCGCATGAATGGCCGACTTAAAGTGACATTTTTATTAGAGATGATGGGTATTAGCTGAAATGCCAGTGGACTGTTAAGAGAAGTGTTCAGTGTCATGATGTTTGTGTAATAATTCAACAGAAGGAGGAAGAGAAAAATGGAAAGCGTATCCCACGATGATGTGCTATGTGTGTTTAGAAAAGGGGTGTTGCAGCTCTCGTGCCTATTCTGTTGAGTTCCATCCCCTGTAGTTTCCTGTTGACGTCTGTGTTTGTGAGTTCGAATCGCTCAATCTGTACCCTTTGTTTCCCATGTGAAAAAGAAGAGTGAAGAAGGTTCGTGTCCATTCAGCATGCCCTAGAGCAGGAGGTTTGCCTAGCACTTTGTTTTTATTTTGTGTATGTTGTTGTCCTTGTGTGCTGTATTTTTAGTGTTGAGATAGAATGTTTGTATCCCGGGACAGAGAGGCCGCGTCATCCCCAAAGCTAGCCGTCTCCCAATGTCTCCAAGAAGTCATTTAATGTAGCAATGTGAGTATTTACAGTGTCTTTATTTTTTTTGCATTGTCTTTGATGGTTCTCTCCCATGCATGTGTTTGTTTTTACCGTCTTTGTTTGATTGTAGCATCTGTAAAAACCAGTTGAAGAAGTGTGTTTTGTATGGGAAATATGTTTGTAGTGTATTATTTTATTTTTATGCTGTGTAACTGTGTTTGTCATTGTAAAACGATGTTGTCAGGAAACACCGTTGATGTTATGATTTTTTGTGGAAGTGTATTTTTCAGATTTGTTTTGATGACCTGTGTTTCAGATGGCCAGATTTCTTTCCTTTGACGGAGGAGCAGCGGGAGTGTCCATACAAGGCAGCCAACGGCCGTGCATCTGTGTTAGCGGATGCTTGGGAGATCTCACGGAGTTGCCACTTCTTCCCTGGCTTGTATACGGTCATCGCTACACTCATCGTTGCTGTTCTTTTCTAGAGCATTATTCAGAGCATGAGCATTGAGGTAATGTTAAGAGTGTCCACCTAGGCGTGTCCCGTGATTTGGTATAAAGCAGGGATCCATAAGACATCACGGTGTATGCACCCTTGTGTTGTCGTGCAGGTTGTGTATGTTTTTCCACAGTGACAGGTTAAGTCATAAGATTTGTTTATGTACAGGAATTGTCATGTAAGAGAACTTTTAGGAAACAGAAGTTATTGTGATATAATGTAAAGGCATCTGCCCATCACGATGGTTGATCCCATGCACGGTTCTTGGCATATCCCATGCACGGTTCTTGGCACGATGTTTTTATGTTTCTGTCACGATGTTCCCTGTGGGAAATCAGCATGGTGAGGTGCATTTTTTTTGGTAGGCTGTCTCTCCGTTAGGGTGTTATTCTCTTCCTGTAGGTGTTCTCGGGATGGTGGCCTGACCTCTTTCTAGGATGAATCCTCCCTCCTGAGTTTGAATCCTTGAGTCGTTTTTAAATTGTTTGTCCAACCTTTGTAGCTGCTAAGCAATTTTCCAAAATGGGTTCATTTTTTGAGTGAGTATGTGCTTCTTGGCAGTGCCTGTTCACGGCCATGTTTGAAGCTCCTTTTTTCAATGTGTTGACATGAGGGCCTGTCCTTTGTACTGTATGGGTGATTGTATTGCATTGTATTTTTTGGATGCTGTTCTTGCTCCCGTGGGCCCGTCAGGCCCTGCCCTTTCCCCTGCCCCTTGTAAACTGAGGGAGCATCTACCGTCTGGCTTGTGCATGAATGCACTCGTCATTTAGGAAAGAATTTTCAGCGGCTTTTAGGAAATGCATCCCTTTTTGGATGGCAGGGGCCCGTTGAGCTTCTCAGTAGTTATAGTGCTCTCAATAGATAGTGCAGGAGACAGACAGGTTTGATATGCTTTTGCATAGTCTACATGAGATTGGACTAGGTCTGTTCCTAATCGTTGATGAAGGCAGATGTTCCACCGTTTTGGGGATTGTTTTTTTCCCATGCCCCTTTCTCCCGGTTTTACGGTAGCCCTTCGGAAGGAATAAGTATATGTGTTGTGTGTTTGTGTCTAGTACTCCACAGAGTACCCTTTTATTGAGAGAAGGTATTTAGGAGGTACTTGTTTGAGTGTGAAGGAGGCAGAGTCCTTTAGGATCTCAGTCATCACTGCCAGTGGGATGTTGGGCAAGGTCCTAGGGGTAGCTGTCTGCAGGTCATGAGTGGTATGGATTGTGCCTCTTATGGAGGAGCCAGTGTATCTGATGTGTTATGGTTTATGATTTGTCTCTTTCATAAGCAGTCTATATGGCTAGTTTGTTCTATCTGTAGCTGAGAGCAGCCTCCTATCCTGTTGTGCAGTCCTTGAACGTTAAGCTAATTGTATGTAAGCCATTGTAGCTGTGAGGTGTGCAAGGTCATCTTGGTAGCCGTAGCGATTATCCCAGGGATGACCTCATTTTCTATTAGCTCCAAGGGGTCTCATGTACTCTTACGTGGTGCTGTGAAATGTCAAGGAAATTGTCGTGTGATTTATGTACTTGTAGTCTTGTAGAGTTGGTTTGAGCTTTTTCTGTAAGTGTTATTCCTCTATGTATATAGAATCCTGAACTCTATGTGTCTTGTGGTTGGATGGATGGGTGCATGTGTGTATGTATGGATGGATGTATACATGCATGGATGCATGGATGCATGGTCGGGTGGGTGTGTGGCTGGATGTGTGGCTGCCTCATTTATGGTCCGATAGTGACTCGAGTCTTATCCTGTTGTGATGGATGTCACTAACCCATTTTTTTGTTTTTTATATGTTTTTCCTTCTGTTGTTGTCTACGTCCTCATCACTGATGGTGCTATTGTCCTGGAGGGATCTGTGCTTTCCAGTTTTTTCTATGTAGTGACCTCCTCCATATGGAACTAAGTTTGTAACGTGTGTGTCACGTCCTAGCCACATGTCATGGTCTTGCTTCTTTGAAAAGTCATTCCTTGTGTAAATTGAATTGGTGTGCTGATGTCTGTGAAGCCCTTGTGGTTGTGTCCTTGTAGTGGGTGCCTTGAACTGCCTCCCTCAGTGTCAGGGCTACGTGTCGTGGCTCCGTGTTCTCAAAGAAATGGTGCTGTATCCTTGAATAGTGAACTGTAAACTGTGATGTGTACGCAATGTTTCCTTAGTCATTGTATTGTATCCCTCTTACCAATCCCTCTTTCCTTTCTCAGCCTGTAATCATGTCATTTCACATTCATTCGACTTGTGTCTACCTCATTTCCTGTTGGTCCTGATTTTCAGTAGGGGACTTATGTGTCGTTCACGAAACAGACATTTGTGAACAGTGGTAAGTTTTAAGCTAGGTAACATTCTTGCTGTTGTTGATGTCCTGCAATGGTTTTTTTTTTTGAGCTCCATGACATGTAGGTAGACAAACTCAAGTCAAATATCCTAAATATCATCATAAGTTGGCATGTTAAGTTGCATTTTTTTCTTGGTGTGCAAAGTGATTGCTTAGCGGTATACCAACAGTTCCCATTCTGTTTTCCGCTGTTTAAAATTCAATGCATTTCCCTTGCCACACACATACAGGTAAACGCACACACATATTGCCATGTGTCCAGTGAGCAGCATGTACGTAGGCCCAGCAAGATCTGCCGTCACCTCCATGCCTAGCTGTATGACACCTGATAGGATCTAGTTGTATGTAACTGTCCCCCTTCCAGTGTCACCTCAAGTATAAGTCAAATATGCATTGGAGCAGACAGATGGCAGTTTGTTATGTGCCAATGAGTGCATTTCCAAACTGATGAAAGCAGCAACATGATCCAAGGAGGACAAGGGAAACAGTTTTCTTTCATTTAACTTTATTGGCCTTTGGTCGGTCTGGCTTCATGTCACTGATGCTTTTAACAGGCAGACAAGTTGTCCCCCCTCCCCATTTCACTTAGCTTTATCCACGTCATGTCTGTATCACTCAATCTTTATCCTTCTCACCACTCAGTGAATGTAACCATCTCCTTCAGAGACCCTGTTCTTTCATGACTGGTTTCTTGTTTGCTTTATTCCAATGGAGTGTAGTGTTGGAGACGGTGTGTGGCAGCAAGTTAGTAACTTCTTGTGCATTCCCAGGTGTGTCACCACCCGCTTGGTGCAGTTGCCGCGCCATTGTAGGTATGGTATGCTAGTGTATTCTAGTTCCTCCCCCTCTTTTCTCTGTTTGTAACATTCCACACTCTTGAGTGCTTTGCCCCTTTCCCTCCAGTAGAAATGAATGGAAAGTATGCTCGTGTCCTGGCTGCTGTCGCACTAATGGGATGCCATACATGTATGTGCTGTGCAGGTGCACGGAGAGCCTATTTTTCTAGTCATGAGTTTTCAGTGCTGTATGTGTGCTGTATGTGTGTGGCTGCATTTTTTTGGTATTGTTTTCGCCAGCCAGCCCTGGTGTTAGTGTTTCCTTGGTGTAGTTGCTGTGGTGTTCTAGCTGTGTGGTGTCAGTGTGCTGCCATATCCTAGCCTAGTTCCTCACCCCCACTGCAACCTCTGGGTTACCTTTTCCTGCAGGTGAGAGGAGTGGTAAGTATGGCCTCTTGGCTGGTTGTCCAGCAGTAAGAGATGGCCTGTGTCCATCTCCATGGGCTTATTGCAGGGGAAGCTTTTGATATGAAGTGTAGTTTGGCCCCTTCCTACATAAGTGTGTCAAAGTGTGTGCCCCTACCACCATTTTCTTACTCTTGGAGTATCACTGCTATCCCTGTGTAGTGTTTCTTGCAAACCTGGTGATTGGAGTGCTTTTTATCCCTCCATCATCCATTCACAGTCTGCTGTTTTTCCCATGGGTACCTGCTGCTAGTGCAGTATGCAGACTGAAACCCGAAGCAGCCCAGAAAGTGCACTTAGACATGCTTTGCTGTCTTGTTGTAGTAGTCCTGCTGCCAGCAGCCTCTTTTTCTCTCAAAGCTGTATGCCAGCAGCATCTGTGGTGTCCTCATCCTCAGGTGCACCTGCCTGTCTGCCCGCCTGTCCAGCCGTCCACTGTGCCTCGTGAACCACAAGTCCCTAAAATGTTGTTTGCAGGGCATGTCATCTTCCATAGCATTTGTGTTTATTCTGGTGATGTGTTTTTCTTCTGAGCCACCTTTCCCTGCCCTGGGGATCTTTGTGCCTTGCTGTCCTCCTTTCTTAACCATGAGCTGGTGAACACATGACACCCTGTCTGAGGCACTACTCATGGTTGTATTGAGATCTGTGATCAAGCTATACAAGTTGCAGTGTTTTCAGGTGTTGGGGTGTTGCAGCTAAGCAAGTGTATGGATTTGTGGCAGTCTGTGTGGCGGATCTGTGGAATCAGAGCCTCACCTGCTCCTCCCCACCTGTATTGCACCTATCTCCCCACCTGTATTGAGTGCTATCTCAAGCTGTGGCATGCCCTTTGAATTGTTGTGTTTCCTTTTCCCATTCCGTGGTTGCCCATTGTGTTTGTGTAAGCATGTCTCAGGTCTGTGTGTTAGTAAAGGCCCCCCACCGTCCTGCCGTGCCCTACATTGTATGGAGCTTTTGCTTGCTGATCATTTTTCTTTCCTTTCCCTGTTGTAACCTTCCCCAAGTCCTCCCATAACAGTGTAGTGTCCCCCGTCCTGGTTGCTCTTTAAAGGATGTGCTAGCACCCCTGTGGGTCGAGCAACCTGCTGACCTTCTCCATCCTCATGGACTCCGTGTTCTGCGGATGCTGCAGTAGTGTGTGAGTGTCATGTCTGGCTGAGTGAGCATGCTCTCCATTTGTCCTCCAATTGCTGCTGCAACCACTATCCATCCTGGCTCGGTATTCTGAGTCCTGGAAATCTCCCTGTTAGTCCTCATTACTCAGTGTCCATCACTGTGCAACCCTCAGTCCCTTATTGCATGGTCCCATGGGAGTATCAGACCCAGGATGATGGGATGAGAATCAGCACAGATCCTGGAGGAAGACATGCAGCATCAGGCCAAAGCAGGTCTTGGCTGGTGCCTCCGTGTTCTTCAACCCCCTCTCCCCCAATGATTTTTTCCCAACAGTACTGCCTTAGGCAGCGCCCGTAGTCTCCTCTATGTGACCCACGTTATGTTGTCTCCTACTTTTAACCCAGACGAAGGTGTGTGACACCTGTGGAACCTGATTTTGTCCTCAAGTTTTCTAGCATTGGTCAGCTATGGTATTGACTTTTGATGGTGCCTCTGCCTCTCCAAGGCCAGTGTTTCACTGAAAGGATGCCGTTCTAAAAAGCAGTTTATGGTCCTGGACATTTCTGACATGATTCTGTATGTGTAATGTGTAATCCTGTGTGTCATACTTCTCCCATGCTCCAAGCGTTCCTTTGTTGCTCCTTCATGTCCTACCTCAGTCTTGAGTTTCCTCTAAGTGGTGGTCTGTTCCTGTTCTACTGTCACGCCTGGCTCACTGCTTTCTGTACGTGAAGTGAATGGATTGGAGCATGTATTGTTTGTGGTGGCATGTTTTTTTTTTTTTTTGTTGGCCAGCCCCAGGTGTCAGTGTATGCCTGGTGCGGTTGCGGTGCTATTCTCGCTGTGGTGGGTGAGTCCCCTACTGTGACCTAGCCTAGTTTTCTGCTGCCCCCCACTGCATCTCTCTGGGTTGCTGTGCCCCTTTCCATGATGCTAAGATGAATGGCAGCCATTCTTGCCTACTGTGTGCTTGCCCAGTACCATTCAGATGGTGCATCTTTATGGGCTTCTGTGTGCTGTGTAGTTGCAGGGGAACCTTTTGACACTTCATCCAAATCTTTATCTTTGGACTGCTTTTCACCCACCCCTCAGGTATCCTGCCCTTGCAGTTTGTCCAAGGGGGATGTGCCGCTACTGCATGATGCAGAGTCGAATCAATCCCGAATCTTCAGTACGATCTGTAGTGCAAGATCGTTGCACTTGCCCACCTCACTCCTGTAGAATTGGTTCGCGGCAGCCTTTGTGTTGTCCTCATCTGCACCCACTTGGTATGTGCAGTGTCCGCAAGCAGAGGTATCAAAAGGGCTGTTGCACAGTATGTTGCATTCCTTTGTGCTCATTGTGGACATGTGTGCATGTTGTGAGCCACCTTAACCCTTGTGATTCCATGTGCTGTGACCCCATCTTTCTGTATTTCACCCCCTGATGCACACAGGAGGTTGCGTTTGAAGTTCTCATGTTTGCATTCACAACATCTTTGATATTGGAAGGCATGCTACTCTCAGTATTTTTATGCTTTTTGGTGTTCTTGCTAAGCAAGTATGGATTCTTCTTGGGAGTTTTTGCTGCTGGGCAGTGGAATAGAGTCCAGTCTGTGGACATTGTGGTCGTCCCCATCCGTATTCCTGCACCCCTTCTTCAGCCCTAGTTGACCCCCTCACACTGCTGTCTGCTCAGTATTGGTATTTTTTCTGTGAGGTGGGAATTTGTGAGTACCGATGACTATGTAAAGGTGGTGCATGTCCTTGCAGGTGGTGTGCTTTGCTGTGTGCCGTCCGTGGCTGCCCATTGTCTTTTTTGCATGTGTGCTATCAACAAGCAGCCCTGATCTCCCTCTAGTCTATCTGTGTTTTATCTGTGCAGTTTTCCCTCCCTGTCCTCCTCTTCTCTTCCCCTGGTGCTCTCATGACCGTGTCATAGGTCCCCCCCCGCCTTCCTTTCTGCTTGTCAAAGGTTTTGTGAGCACCTTTGTTGGTAGCACAAGGTGGTCTTGCGGGTGTCTATCTTCATGGGCTGTGTTGTGCAGATGTTGGAGCAGAGTGTGAGTGTTATCTTGGGATGACTGAGCTTGCTCTCCATTTTTCCCCGCTACTGATGCAGCGATCAGTATCGCCCCTGCCCTGGTATTCTGAGTTCTGAAAGTCTCCCTGGCACTCAATAGTCAGTCTGTATTACACTGAGCACCTACGTCCTACTGCATGGTTCATGTTTGCTCACGGGAGCATCAACTGGAGTACATGACCAATGTCAACAGCTGTGTAGTCCTTCCAGTGTTTTACCATTGCCTATCCCCGTCGTACTGGCTTCTGATTGGAAAGCCACCTCTTCCATGCCAGTCCGTTGCAGTGGAAGGATTCCATTGTAAAAACCATTTTATGGTCTTGGACATTTCGAGTATGATACATCTTGTAAAGTGTGTAGGCCTAAATATTGTACACATTACCTCCTATCCAATGCTGGAAGCAATCTTTTGTTGGTCGGCCATTTCCCACCTGATTCCTGGTTTTCTTTTTTTGGCTATTTTCCTAAGTGGCGGTCTGTTCAGGATCTACCATTACTTTTTGCTCGCATCCCAGTCGAATGACGTGGAATATGTAGTGTGTGTGCTAGTATTTCATTCTTCAATTTGGTGGCCAGCCCGTGCTGTTAGTGCATGCTTGGTGGAGTTGCTGTGGTGTTCTGTGTGTCCGTGTGCTGGCTGCTTGCTGAGTATCTAAAGATGGCCAACATTTATGGTCTTCCTTCTTCTGTATAGCTGTATGGAAAGCTTGTGGTTTTGCCCTTCGTAATTGTACCAGAGAGCATCTCCTCTCCGCCACCCTTTTTACAGTCTTGAGCTCTAAGTGCTGCCCCTGTTCTGTGATCATTTGAAGCCTGGTCTATGGACTGCTTTTCATCACTCAGGTTTTCCATTGTCTCCCATGGTGACCTGCTGCTATTGGACTACGCAGAGCAGAATCTGGAGTTAGATGTGCAGTGCAAGCTCCTTGCAGCACTTCTGCTGGCAGTAGTGTGTTTTTGCTGGATAGTTGGATACCAGCAGCATCTGTGGTGTCCACATCCTTTGTTGCACCATCATGTTACCCCCGCCTACAACAGAAAATCTTTTGTGTGACATCTGTACTATGTGACCTATTTTTATCTGCCGTGCAGTCCCTCCAATTTCCCACCATCCCTCACCTCAAGGGGACTGACCTCTGTTCCTGCATCTCTAGTAGTCTAGCAGGCTGAGCATCCCCAGTCACTATGATCTTTCAGAAGGGTGTGACCATTCCACAAACATTGATAGTTTTGGTTGCATGCTGGAGGAAGGTCCTACTATGATTCTTCATCCACTGTGCAATCCTGATGCTTGTACAGAATCGCCACCCCCCTCCGTACCTGCTTCATTCTTTTATTTCTCACCCATGTACCACCTGAGTCTGTGTACTTTCTCCCTTTTATATTCTTAGCGTTGTTTTGCTCCTGTACATCTTTCATGCCTGGGAAAGTGTTATCTTTACCCCAATTAAGTGTAGTGAAATATGGATGGTGTCAGCAATTTGGGAATTTGTTGCATGTCTGGGTGTTACTATGTGCTTGGTGCAGTTGCTGTGCCATGATACCTAGGGATAACTAGGGTGTGCCAGTGTATCCTAACTCACTGCCCTGCCATGTATCCCAAACTCCCAAGTGCTTTGTCCCTTTCCCTCCAGTGTAGAGAAGTGGAAGGTATGTTTGTGTCCTTCTTGGTGGCCCAGCAAGCAGATGCTACATTTTCATGTGCTGCTTTCTGCTGTGCAGCTGCATGGAAAGCTTGTCGTATGATGTGTACCTTGTCCCCTTTATAGCTGTGATAATGTCAATGACCCCCTGCATACAATTTCGCTGGTGTTGAGCTATCACTGCTGCCCCTGTGTTGTTAGTGCTGTAAGCCTGACATTTGTGCTGATTTTCAGACCTCAGGTATCCTGCCATGGAGTGCACTGTGTCATGCGGAGCTTTTCCTGGACTATGGACTGTAGTAGAAGGCTAGAATCTGGAGTTAAAATTTCTGTGGTACAAAGTAGCAGTATTCATAATGGCAGCAGCCTCTTCCTCCCCTCCCTCCCTGAAGAGTTGGATCCCAGCCGCATGTTTGGTGTCCTCATCCTCACCTGCAGCATCATAGCCTCCCCTTCCCCCCAAACAAACCCTGTTGTTGGGCGCCTGTACCCTGTGGCTTAGTTTTAACAACCTTGCAGTCCCTCCAGTTTCCTACCATCCCGTATTCCAGGGGAGAATGACTGAGGTCAGATTGTTTTCCTGCATGTGTCTTACCAGCGCCCAGAGTATTCCCCACTCACTATGATCTTGCCAAAAGGATGGGACCATTCTCAAAGCACTGATAGTTCTGGTTGGATGATGCAGGAAGTTTCTTCATTTTCATTTTTGTTACCCAGGTCCCACCTGAGTCCTCACTTTTTCCCTTCAATACTAAGTGGTGGTCTGTTCCTGCTTTTATAGTATGCTTGCCTGTGTGTCCTTTGTAGTCATTGAATGAAGTGTAATGTGGAGCTGTTTTTTGGTCAGTGCGTAGTTTTTAGTTCAGCCCCAGCTGTCTTTACATGCATGGTGAAGTTGCCGTGAGATCCAATTGGGGGCACGGCAGTGTCATGCCGCATCCCATTTCCATGCCCAACCCCCTAACCCCAAGTTCCGGACTGCTGTGCTGCTTTCTCTGCACCTGATGTGAGTGGCAAGTATCCTTGTCTCCCGGCTGCTGTCCCAGCAACCAGATGCCACAGTACCACGCGGTACCTAGTGCTATGCAGCTACATGGAAAGTCTGTGGCACTGAGTGGAGTTTGTTCCTTTCATAGGCATGTGCAAGAGCGCCCCTCCTCAGCACTTTCACTGCCATGAGCCATCACTGCTGCCCCTGCCTTGTGACTCCTGCAAGCCTGGTTTTTGGGCTGATTTTTGTCCCTTGAAGTATCACGCCAGTCCAGTTTGTGACTTGGGGACCTTCCGCTAGTGAAGTATGCACATCAGAATGATTCCATAATCTGGAGTTGGATGTGCTGTGCCAGATTGTAGCAGCATTTGTGTTGGCAGCAGCCTTTTCCTCCTTCCATGAGAGTTGTATGGCAGCATCTGTTGTGTCCTCATCCTTGGCTGCATCATCATGTCTACTTCCCACCTGCCCACAGTGCTCTTGCAGGACAACTACAACATGTGACTTTTTTGGTAGCAAACTTGTAGTTCAAGTTTTCCATTGCTTACCCTTGTTACTGGCTTCGGGTCGTGTCCCTGCACCTCTGCTACCAGTACCTATGTTCTAGGGAAAGGGTAATACCCTTATAGAAAGCACTGGTTTTTCCAGTTTTATGGGCCTGGATAATTCTGCTATGATTGTGCATCAGCAGTTTCTAACCCAAATCCTGTACAGAGCAACTCAAATCTCATGGTAGAAGAATTCTTTTGTTGCTCAGCCATGTCCCATCTGAGTATTCCCTTAGTGGAGCATGTATGTGTGTGGCTGCAGTTCAGTGTAATTTTTTGTCCAGTCCTGGGTGTTAGTGTTTCCTTGGTGCATTTGCTGTGCTGTTTAGCTGT